>MCJB01050991.1:0-30882 GCA_002018475.1 Nicotiana obtusifolia
GGTAATCTGGCTTTGCTTAGCAACTCTCATAGGAAGTTGCCTAACATGGATGTCCTCATTCATCTTGCCATCCCAACTCTTATTTCTTAGATGTGATTTCTTCATTTTACCACTATACGTAGGTGATAAATCACCTCGTTTAGTAGCCTCGAACAGACATTGTTGTAGCATTTCGTCCTCCTCACCTTCTTCATACATATCTCGTCCGATATTAGCTTCAGACAATGGTTGTACAAAGTCTTGTGGAACCAAATTATCTAGCGCTAAATTACCAGATTTACTTGTTGTTGAATAAGGTAAAGGTTTGTGACTTACCAACGCATCCAAAATTCTTGTGTTTTCCAGTGAGATATGTGGCATGTTTCTTCCAGTATGCTGCTGGACCTGCTGTCCAATGGTTTGTGCAATGATAGTGTTATTTTGCTGGACAGATGATGCTACTGTAATCTGGTTCCCCGTACGAGCTGCTGAATTTTCACTTTGATGCTGCTGCTTCTGTTTTCTGGCTGTTGTGATTGCCACATCATTAGAGATACCTGGATTGGATGTGCGATTTATAAGTTGCTGCTGTTCAATTGTCAAAAGTGCTGCTGCAGTCGATTTAACTGGACTATTTGTGCACAGTTGCCGCAGTTGCTGATTTCCATTACTTTCACCTTGTTGCTGCTGTCCAGTGTTACCAATCTCTTTCTGTTGTCCCTCTGTTGCAATATTTGTTGTTGTTTCTGTCCAGAAACAGGTGTTACAACAGCTTGAAGATGGCTAGGAGTAAATGCAGGAGCATTCAAATTAAGCTTGTTCTTTTTCCTACTCTTTGTGAAAGAAGGTGAAGCTACTGATTGAATGTTGTCATCAGAACTGTGAATAGCACTATAGTCAGTGGATTCACCATATTCATCACCTTCCCAGTCTTCTTCTTCATAGTACTTTTTTGTATTTGTTAGAGACTCCGTAGACATAGTGTGGGATGTATGTTGGTGTCGAGAAAGTCAAACTAGTAATGATGTTTGTATCACATGTCCCATTTCAAACTACGAAAGTGTATGTATTTTGAGACTTATTAATGATGTAACTAATGGTAATGAATTGGGGTTGCTTACATGATCTTCTTCTGGTCTAATTAATGAAATAGATCTTCTCTTTATTCATGAGGGAGTTCAGATAGGAGGTATTGCACTCGCTTGCTCGGCCAGGTTACCTTGATTGAGCATCGGTCGTGCTCCAAAATCGGGAGCGTGACATAAGGGCGTTATTGTCACATGTCAAATAAATTATACTCTTTTTTATTTGATCTGATGGTTACTACAAATTCCTTACTGAATAAGTTAGTTATGTGAATTTGAGAATGATATTTGATTTTCTAAAGTTCTTGTTCTGCAACATAGAAGTCTCAAATTCTCTAAACTTCTCGACGTCTGACGAGTGCAAAACACTACATAAAATTAATGCTCTCTAGCTAAAGATAGTATAGATTAATTATCGTCCACATGGATTGGATTTAAACAGTGTTCGATTAATTTTCACTTGATTACTATCCAAAAAAAATAACATTTGATGACTATTACTACGATTAACTACCAAAATCTAAGCAAATAACAATTGATCACAAAAGAACGCAGATGAGCTCGAAGAAATATAAATAAGGGAAATAAGAGTAATTGACAAGATAGGTGCACGATAACTGACTCGGGATCCAATTCTTGAGTTAATTCACTCTATAATATGGTTGATTCTCACGAATTCAACCGATAATCAGATTACACTTGAAGCTAATATTCTTCTTTCGATTAAACATTAATTTCAGTAATCAATCCAATTGAAGCACGGTAAACAATTGCAACAATAAAATGATGTTTATGATCTAAAGGGTAACTTCTAACCAATATTCCCTATTTTCTAGTTCGATTAATAATTCAAGAGGCTCTTTCGATTACCTATTTGAATCACGAATTAAACTAGAGCATAAGATGTGAAGAACTTTAATATCAAACTCCTCTTTCGATTAAGCAAAATACTAAATAACTCCACAGTACATATTAAAGCTCCATCAATTAATTCTAACAAGTATCAATAATCGAATCCCTAATCAAGTTATTGAAAAACCATATCTATCAACACCCAAATAGAAATTACTTCATAGCAATAGAGTAAGATATCTCAAATAAGTTTAAGAACGAAGAAAACATCAATTCTAATGATTTAATACAAACTCTTCTCTAGGTCCGAAAGTTCTGTAAAATGGTGTTTTTGGTGTATTTAAGCCGTCCCCAAAATAAACCTGGACGAAACTACACTTTCTTAGCCGAAATAGGAAATCACCCTGACATTTTCGTATTGTCGCGCCATGCGGCGCGTTTGCGGGGAATTCCAGAACGTTTGGAAAAATCTTTTGCATGCTGTGTTGCGCCTCTTGGCGTCCCATGCGGCGCGGCTATGCATTTTTCTCAAAGTAGATTCGTTTATTCATTTTTTGACATTTTTACTTGGTCTTCGATTCCCGGACGTGATCACAGCTTAATTGCTTGGGCTTCTACTCAGACTTCAAAGTTTCAACTTGTTCGATTTAGCTCCAAATTACCTTAATAGCTCAGAATTATTTCCTACAAGGAATAAAACACATAATAAGTGCAATTCACTATCATTTAAGTTCAAACACACGTAAAATACAGTAATTAAAGTGCAATACTACGGCTAAAACATGGGTTTCTAGCCTACCATCAGTACCCCACACTTAAGCCATTGCTCGTCCTCGAGCAATCAAACTGCACCTCACATAGAGATGACTTTATTATCAGACAACTTTCCTAAGGCATCATGCCAAGAATATTTAAAATAGACTAAGTACCATATCATGGCATTCTAGCCTCAAAACTTGACTCACGAGCACCACGCAATTTTCACAACCTACTCACTTACTCTAACTCATAGGTCAAATACTTTACCTTACCTTCGTAAATTATGTGACCTCACACAAATAATAGAGAATAGTTCCACACACAATAAAATTCAAGAACAAATTGGAACTCAAGATAGAAATAATTAACTCACTCTGAGAAATAAAATTCATGTGCCACAAAAGACGTGCCATAGCCTTGCCATAGTGTAATACTTTACTAGTTTAGCTATTTCAGTCAAGAATCAAGTAGGACTCGAATTGGTTGTAATGTAGGCTGTGAGACTGTAGGATACAGTTGGATATAGTGACTACACCTCCCTGAGCACTTTAGTACATACAATTTCATAATTTAAACCACACACTTGTGTTGAACCATACCCCAACCTTCATACATAATAACATCAAGATCCAATATCATTAAGCACAAACAAGATGAGAACTACCACTAGCATGGAATCCATTTTTTTTCTATTCTAAGTTCTAATTTTCTTTTTCACTCGAACCCACTTTTTTTTTCCAATTCTCTACAAGTGGATCTCATAATTTTTCAAACAGTGCACCTTTCTTCGTTTTCTATAGTTCCACTCAAATTTTCGACCATACCTCACTTAGCTTTTACAAGCTTATAACAAAATCATGTGCTCACGAGAGGTAAAAGGTTCAAATAGATAGACAATTCAAATAAAGGGGTCAAGCTTGTAGTGTCGTTGCCAAAGAAGTAGGATTACGGGCTCAACGGGACTAATTAAGATACACATTCATTAGGTGGGTAAAAGCATACATGTGGCTTACAAATAGATGCCTACATCATTTTCTAGACTGAACAAGACTACTATTTCGCTTTACAAACACGGGGCAAGTTCTAGACATCAACCAACATGCACAGAATATCAAAAAATCTCACACACAGCACATAACTCACTTGAGATCAGATCTATCCCCACTCTCAAGTCAAAGCAGTTAAGCAGAGTCCAGATCTAACAAATTAAGGTACTTATCCATGAGTCAAGAACTGAGCATAGGCATCATAACTAAGGCACTTACTACTCTCAAGGCACAACAACGTCAAGAAAAATTATCTCCATTTAATACAGAGCACAGGACTTTATTATTCCTAATAAAAGAAAAACTAACTACACCCGATTCAAACAAAACCCTTGGAAAAGAACTGCAGCACAAAGAAAATCAAGGGAGAATTATTACATTTACCTCAGAAAGACAAAATATTTTTTTTCTTCGACTTTAATCCCTCAAGAAGACAGCCGAGGAAATTCATCATCGGAAAAAGTCAAGCGACTACTAACACACATATACATATATACAATCAAAAGAAGCGACTACAAACACATATATACATTTCCATCCCACACTTTAAACTGTGGCATGTCCAATGGCACACAACTAAAAGACAAGAGGTAAAGAAAACTCCCCTGAACTTTTTTCGTTTCTAAGGACTTATGAATTCTACCTCTAATTATAAATTCATTCTTCGTTTTCGCTCCGTGGGATTCTTTATGGAACTTATCTGACCAAAGTCCTCTAAGGATATTTGCAAGTCCCGTTCTTTTCTTTCTTGCTTGGTCTCTTTTTGAGCGCTAAATTGTTCCTGCAGGATGATTCTCACTGTGTTTCTACATTCTTTTACAGGATTATTCCATGCATCTTCCTGTAAATTCCCAAAGATAAAATTCACATGATTAATGTTAGAATAAGAAAACAAAGAAGAAAGGTGGTGAGAACATTCCTCTGGTATGTCCAAGACCAATTCTTTCTCATTTTCTTCTACTAAAAATTATAAATGTAGAAAGGTGGATGGGGGTTTGAACTCTTCTTTCATTGCTTCACACTCAAGCAAAAGCTTATTTTCAATCATCTCAATTGAATGAGAGTCCTCTTGGTAAGTGAAAAACTCTCTCCGTAAATACTCATCCTCTTGGGTACGCTCATTCTCACATGGTATCTCCTTCATATATTCACCATCACAATGCAATGAGCTTTCTGAAAGCATACTTACTATTTGACTCACTTGCATTGTTAGGTTGTTATGGCTTCATCATTTTGTGAAAGTCTCTCTTCCACACTATTCATGAGCTTATACATAAGCTCTTCTGAATTACCATTCTGCTCTCGAGGTGGTTGTCTCACTTCGCTCTCATTCCAGTCATAATTAGAGTATTCGTCCCAACCAGAGTTAAAATTGTGCCCAAATAAAACCTCATACTGTATGGAGTAGAAACAGAGTGAGACCGGCCAAAAGACGAATCATAGGAAGAATACTTACCTACTTGACAATCAACTCATAGACGATTTCCACTACTTTTAAAACAAATAACAGACTTGTGATAGTGTTCAGCTGCTAACTCTATAACTGTTTTCTTAGGCTGGTTGTACTCGATCTTCAACGGCAATTAGAGTTCATTATCATGAATAATTCTTCAAGTTTTCTTCCTGACACTTGTCATGTACTACAAAAGAAATCTTGTAGCGAAGGTAACTAATAAAAATAAATAATAAGAAAAAAAATGAATTCCCGAATTAGCACCATAAATTATTTTAAACACTATTAATTATCAATCCCCGGCAACCAAAATTTGACGATAACAAACACAACACAAAATTGATGCTCGCTAGCCAAAGATAGTATAGATTAATTATCGACTCCACCGGGATTCGATTTAAACAATGTTAGAATAATTTTCAGTTGATTACTATTCAGGAAAATTAACACTTGATTTGATGACTATTACTATGATTAACTACCAAAATTTAAGCAAATAACAATTGATCACAAAAGAATGCATATGAGCATGAAGAAATATAAATGAGGAAAATAAAGGTAATTTACTAGATACGTGTACGATAACTGACTTGGGATCCTACTTTTGAGTTAATTCACTCTATAATACGGTTGATTCTCATGAATTCAACCGGTAGTCAGATTACACTTGAAGCTAATATTCCTCTTTTGATTAAACATTAATTTCAGTAGTGAATCCAATTGAAGCACGATAAACAATTGCAACAGTAAAATGATGTTTATGATCTAAAGGGTAACTTCTAACGAATACTCCCTATTTTCTAGTTGGATTAACAATCCATGAGGCTCTTTCGGTTACCTATTTGAATCACGGATTTAAACTAGAGTATAAAATGTGAAGAAATTCAATATCAAACTCCTCTTTTGATTAAGCAAAATACAAAATAACTCTACAATACATATTAAAGCTCCATCAATTAATTCTAACAATTATCAAAAATCAAATCCCTAATCAAATTATTGAAACACCATATCTATCAACACCCAAATGAAAATTACTCCATAGCAATGGAGTAAGATATCTCAAATAAGTTTAAGAACAAAGAAAACATCAATTCTAATGATTTGATACAAACTCTCGTATTGCACCAATTGCAGGTTGAAATCTTGATGAATTGAGTCTTCTTGCCTTGGTTGGTTCTCCAATCTTCTCTAGGTCCGAAAGTTCTGTAAAATGGTGTTTTTGGTGTATTTAAGCCGTCCCCAAATCAAAACCAGACGAAATTACTTTTTCTAAGCCGAAATAGGAAATCACTCTAACATTTTCGTACTACCGCACCGTGCTGCACCATGCGGTGCGCTTGGGGGGAATTCCAAAATGTTTGGAAAAGTCTTATTTGGCCATCTTTTGCACTGCCTCGCGGAATTTTTGTCAGAGTAATTCGTTTATTTAATTTTTGACATCCGGACTTCGTCCTCGACCCCCGAACATGATCTCGGCCTAATTCCTTGGGCTTCTACTCAGATTTCAAAGCTCCAACTTGTTTGATTTAGTTCCAAATTACCTTAATAGCTCGGAATCGTTTCCTACAAGGCATAAAACACATAATAAGTGCAATTCGCTATCATCTAAGTTCAAACACACATAAAATACAGTAATTAGAGTGCAATACTATGATTAAAACATGAGTTTCTAACCTACTATCAACGTCCTAATAGAATGTCTTCTTGGGTCGTATGCAGCAATTTAAACTCGACCAAGGATAAGCAGTTCTCACCTGGAGCTGACATGGGTTGCGATTTAACTGGAAATGGGCGTGGTTGATCAGGAGGTTAAAGTATTACACTTGTATGGATCTTTGTGACATCTGTAACAGTTACCAAGTACTATGCCTAAGAGGCTAAGGTACATTTTGGTTACAATTGAGTGACAATATGTACTTAGCACTTATTCAAAAAGACAATATATGTGTTATGCTCAAGCTTATCTGTGTCCGAATGCTGTGGCTTTTGAGATGTTATTGAAGATGCTATAATTGGAAAAATGAGGTTTCAATATGAAGATGAAGCAAGGAAAAATGAGGTTTCAATATATCTGGTTGTTGGCTGCAGAGTTTGAAATTAGGCAGCTAAGACTAAGGCGTCATTTGTAGGTTGTACTAAATAAAATAATTCCTGTATAAAAATTTAATCCGTCCAATATAATATTTGGTTGCTCAATTCAATTTATGCATACCTAATATATGGATTACTTATACCTCATAGGAGGGCTTAGCTAATATCAAGGAAACCAAGGGATTACTAATCCCTGCATTAATTATACCTGGATAAGACCTAAAATTACTAAACCGCCCCTCAAACCCTTTTCCTAAATTTCTTTATATACAGAAAGAAGAATATTCAAGGGTATAATTGTAAAGGAGATTTTGTACAATTTTAAACCAAACACAAGTTTAGATTATATATTGCATAGCTAATTTTTAATACAATGAACCAAACAGTAGATAAAAAATAATCCCAACATTACAATCCATGCATTACTTATACCTGCATTACTAATCCCTACATTACTAATCCTTATATTACTTGTGTTCATATCAAACAATCCCTAAGGGAAGTAAGATTAATACTAGGACAAGCAATTGGAAAAGCTCCTAAAGTCTAAAGACAATATTTTTAGGAAGTGTTTTGAAATGAAACCTCAACTTGGTAAGGAGACCTTTGTCAAAGACTTAATGGTTATTAGCAAATTGCTATGCTTGCAGCAAATTTGTCACATTGATTGGCAAGATGATTGCTTATTGTGAGCACCCAATATGTTTGATAGAGTGATTTGGCAGATTTGGATTCTGTTTAAATTTTCATCGCCTTCTACTATGTAAATATTTTAGGGGTTTAATTTACAGTTTTTAGCTTTGTTTCATTTTTTTTATAGGGTAAAAAAATCAACAATTAATTTAAAAGGTCAATTATTATTATTAATATTAATTTTATTTTTGTCTTTATTTTAGAAAACCTAAAAAACTAAATATATATTTTTTAAAAAATTTAAAATAATTCGGGTAGGAATAAAAAAAAGAGGAAAAGGGGAAGTAGAAAATTTAAAAATAAAATTTAAAGGAAGGTGGGAATTAAAAAAAAAGTAAAAGAAAGTGGAAACTAAAAAATAATAGTAAAGGAAGGTGGGGAATATCATAAAAAAAACTGAAAAAAATTCCGAAAATTTGTCTATCAATAGTAGAGAAAAATGTGAGAAAAAAGAGAGAGTAAAGGGAGAAGAAGGAGGGGAGGGAATTGAGGTTTTCTTTTTTCTTTTCTTTTTTTCTGTTCTTATGTGCTACGGGAATTGACCTAAACAAGAATACTATTTGTACCGACACTTTTTTACAGCAGTGAATTCCAAGCTACTTTACACCACTACTTTACATAAATCACGATCGTTAGATTCTGGATTCGGGTTACGCTAGAAGAAAAGTGTGAAAATATTATAGATTCTTCTAATTTGGGAGGAAAAAAAAAAAAAAACAAAAAAAATTTACGTGAATATATTGACTTGACACGAAATTAAAAAAAAAGACTTTTTGAATTTATGATCCTAAATAAATTAAAACGGACCTAGAGTATTTGTATAGTTATTAAAGCTTCTTATTAATGATAGAATTATTAGTTTAAGTTAAATTATTACCAATTTAAAAAGAATTATTATTTTTAAACGAATCAAAAAATAAATAGGTAAAAAACACGGAATAGATAACTATCTCTTTAACCAATTACCAAGCAAACAATAGAAAATATCTCTACCTTTTTCCTATTCCTATTTTGTCATCTTCCTAGTTTCCAAACAATTCTAAAGTTTCATCTCATGTAAACTTATCTTTGGTGGCCAAGTAACAATGTATTATTGGATAGTAATAAAGCAAACCTTTATTTATTTATTTATTTATGAAATAGATTTTGTTTTATTATCCCAAAGGGACAGCTAAGTCAATTTCTCGCTTCATGTTCCCTCGCGTGCCCCGTACACTGGTTACTATTCCACACTACACGCGACTTTTCTCCTGAAACGGAAAGACTCCAAAAGTCCACCGCGCTCACCACTCCCCGGCTATCGTCTTCGCCGGCGACGACGGCGTAAGAACTCTTCGCTCTGCAAAACATTCTAGATTTTCACTTTTCCTCATCAGTTTCTAGCTTTTAACTGGTTTTACGATGAGTGCTGAGAAAAGACCAGTAATCACCTCGCTGACGAGAACGACATGGAACTTAGAATCGTTACACGAATTGAAACCAAAAGTTATTTCGCAAGCTTCAACTATACCAGAAATGATTTCTTATCTAAAATCGGCTTTTCGTGATTGGGAATTCTCTCTGGTCGAAAAAATTCTTATGGGCCGAGAAACGCAACTGAGGACAGAAATTGAAAATCTTAAAAGGGATTTGGATTTAGCAGAGAAGGCCCGTGATTTAGTTGAACTGGATAAGTTAAATATGGCGGATCAATTGAATAATTTTCATAGGAAATGTGAAGTACTGAAAAAAGAAAAAGCTGAAGCTGAGGAAAAAGTGATGGCTTATGAGGAAAAAATTAAAGAGTTGGCTGATAGAATGTCAATCTTGGAAGAGGAAATTGCGAAAAAACGTGATGAGGATGTCTCGGTGATCCAAAAAATGGCAGAAGATTGGGAAGCGGCGAAGGAGGAGGTTGTAGAGGAAGGTATTATGCTTACATTTTTTTTACAGTTTAATTGTGTTATGTGTCGGCTTTTCAACATTTTAGTTACAGTTATTGAGTGGCAATACTTATCTACATTTATGCATGACTGCTGTAATTTTTACTTGGTTGTGAACCTAAGTATTTGTGTGGCACCTAAGGGTGTGACCTAGTGGTCAATGGAGTGGGATAAGAACTATGAGGTCGGTGTAAAAAATAGTAAGTGATCTCTTCCCATTTGCCTAAGCTTTGGTGCGTTGAGTTAGTACATGTGCTTATTGAATATTGTTTGTGGTGAATTCTTTATTCATTCATTAGATGTCAAATATATAGAACTATTACAAGAGATAAGTATGGAAATATAACATATATGGAAGAACTCTAAATAAGGTGAACATCTATTCTATAAGTATGGAAATATAACATATATGGAAGAATTCTAAATAAGTTAAATATCTATTCTATACGCTCCCTCAAGGTGGACGGCGGTAGGTAAGTCCAAGCTTGGAGTGAAGAAGCAAAGACGGAGCAAGAATAGAAGATAGTAACAACTTGTCTTGGCGGTACCAGGAGAGAAAAGCCGGATTGGGGGTGGAGGGCCCAGAACCGGCAACAGTGGTGGCAGCCGTGGTTAGAGTAGTGGCCGGCGCCAGGTTTAGGGGTATGTAAGCCCTAGGAAACTAAGAAAAAAAAAACGACGGTTGCCAAAAGGAATTGTGTGGCATCTTACTTTCGCCGATAAAGAACCAAATTTTACAGACTGATACTTTATAGGATTCACTATAGCCAATTAAGACTACTGGTTATCTGACTGAAGAATCATCTGGGAAACGACTAGCTTATATAGCTCGTCAATTGCAGCTCGGACAGGGAGGTGCTGGAGCATCCATCCATGAGTTGGACAATCCCGCAGCGGGTGTCCTTGAATGCCGCAAGCCTGGCAGCGGCCACGGTACGGCCTCCTATGCCTGCGAGAACCCGAGGAGGAGACAGCAACTGGCGAGGCTGACTGGGCAAGCATGGCCGAGGGAAGTGCCATCGAAAAGGAGAAGAGGGCGGCGACGGCGCTAATGTAAGCCCTAGGATCAAGACTCATAATGATACCATATTGAATATTGTTTGTGGTGAATTCTTCGTTCATTCATTAGATGTCAAATATATAGAACTATTACAAGAGATAAGTATGGAAATATAACATATATAGAAGAACTCTAAATAAGGTAAACATCTATTCTATAGTGCTGGTGGGAGCTAGCATTTACCCTGTGGAATAGTGAGGTGCATGCAAGTTGGTTTGGACGCCACTGTATAAAAAAGGTTTTTGTGTGGAACTGTAAATGTGGTAGACTCTGATTGGTGATTGTGTGCAGTTGTTGTGGTTTATATTCTTATTTACTTTCAAAGTCTAGCTGCCTAGGAATGACATGGTCACATGGGTGTAGCTGCAGGTAGTGGTAATACAGACTTTGTTTCAACAAAAACAAATATGGATAATTGTCCTGATGCCCAGGCATTGCATCCTATGCCTTCTGCTTGTCGTTCTGCCCAAGTAAATAGCAATCTTTCCAACTTCAGAAAGAAAAGATGTCGTTCAGAAGAAGCAGGTACTTATTCAAACATGTCTTCTTGTTATTTGTGGCGTTTAACCGAGCTGTCAACTAGTTTTGGTTTGAGAAGTGAAGATGTCAGTCCTTTTCATTCTATGATCAAGAATATTTGCGGTCTTATATCTTGCATTTAATGTAAATTGACCAAGATATTTGCAGCTATATGTTGCATGGTGTGTGAGAGAAAAGTGAAAAAGTCGTCATTTTCCTTGGAATTTATTCTTATTTGTTTGAAAACTTTAACAAGCATACTTCGTTGGAGCTTGTGCTTAGCTGAAGAATAGCAAGGTCTTTACCTTGTGTCATATAACACAAATTGAAAAGAAATGCCACCCAGCCTTTTGCATTGCTCTCCCATCCTGTTAAAATTAGTGTAGCAACTTGAAATTAGTTGGAAATTAGAATTTAAAATTTCTTGGCGGAAAAGTAGCAAATGAACTCAGCTAGAAAGTGGAGTAGAAGTCAATTTAGCTCCATGTTGAATGACTATTGGATAGCATCAATCATTATATAAATATCTCATGTAGCTGTTTGACTAGGAGCTACTGCCAGCAGTTTTGAAGAACATTGGATGTATTAGTTATCAAAGAAGTTCTATCTTACTAATAAATGATAGTTGAACTATATTATACCTTGTACTGAGGAAGAATAAGTATGACGTTTTAAGTCCTCTATCTAATAGTTTAATATACTTTTGGTGAATGCCCCTGTCTCAATGGTTTCAATATTTATAATTATCAAAACCCTGAAACAATATATTGTTACACCAGTAATAGCCTAATAAATGTGCTTGGTTATATCTCTAGATAATGGGGTAACAGTGGATCCTATTGTTAGTTTCTGATGCTCCTAATTTGAGAATTACTTGCTATAAGTTAAAGTTGAGTTTTTTGTAGTCACTTTTACACTTTTGGCATAACTCAAAGACCATTAGATGGCCTCCGTTTTCTTTCCTTTCAACTCGTGTAGTATAACCATGACTCTGATTTGAGGTTCTGCACATGATGATTGATTCTAGGAACAATCTGTATACATTTTAGAGGTAATGTGCATATACACATCCACACAAACACAGGTGTATTCATGTGCATTCTATTGATGACTCTCATACTTTAGTGAAGACAAGTGTTTTTGACACCGACATGCTCGCGCAAATTGAATAAATTCTTGGTGCTTTCTTTCAGACCCTCTCCCTGGCATCTTGGCTTGTGAGAATAGAGCACCTATTGTAGATCAATCAGCATGCGAAGCAGGAGACTCCATCAAGAATAACTTGGATACAGTACCTGGCAGGGCTGGGTCTTCAATTGTTGTTCTCATTAGCGACAGTGATGATGAGAAGGCAATGGCTTGTGTTTCAAACAGACATGGCGTAGGTAGGAATTTAACATTTCCTAAGCAGATAAAAGAAGAGGTTGTAGAGGAATTCTCTCCTTCATTGTCCAAGAGGAAAAGAAGTTTAATTGAGAGTGACAAGGGTGATGGAAATGGAAAGCTGTCCTTTGCTCATGGCAGTTCCCATAAAACGGGGTTCATAAGACTCTGTGATGACAAAGACAAAAGGAAGTTTTATTCTCAACTTTCTTCCAAGTCTGATCTGTACAAGCTTAATGGGATTAGTGATAGTTCGTCGGATTCAGACAATGATTTGAGTGACAAAAGTATGGAAATGCTAATCAAAAGAATTAAAGGTAAAATGTTTTTCTCGGAAGATGGTTTAAGATCATCCTTTGAGAAGGATGCTGAACTCTGCATGAAAGCGATATGTGCACTTTATAGGCAGCAGATTTCTCCAAACGTCTCTTCCAAGGGCCTCTCTTTTACCAAGAGTCAGGGGTTGAGTCAATCTGATAAAATCAGGTACGTGCAATTACTACCTGATCCTTTGACAGGTTTATCTTTCTAGTGGTAACTTTATTAGCTTGATTATTAAACTGCTATTTGACCTTACCAGCATAACCACTAAGCAAGTATTGCTGTAAGTGGTTAATAGCAAGAAATATGTTTCTTCCAATGCCATAATTCTTGTCAATGTGCTGTTCATTTTGTAGATATATTCACTAATAGGTGAATGCATTAATGCATCCTTGTTGTTCTGCAGAAAAAGGACTCGCAACTCACAGTTGATAGAGGAAATCAGAATAGAAATCTATTGTAAATGTGAAACTTGTTTTGCAAATTAAAATTGAGTGAACAATGAGATTGAACACCTAATTGCAGTGGAAAGACCTTAATATTGCATACGACATAAAATAATTCATTCTTCATTTGATTTAATGGTACTACAATTTCTCCAAAATAAGTTCGTAGTGTGAAATTTGGGACTGACAATCTACTGTCAAAAGTTTTATAAAGTAATACTTTTACATGCTAAGTGTACTGTTTCTCAAATGCACCATGCTTCCAAATTGCCTATAAAAGTCAGTAATTGGGTTTATTTACGTAAAAGAATGTCTACGAACCCTCTCAAAGTCCTAATGGTATGTCTTCTTGGGTTGTATAAGGTGCAATGCCTACTTTTGATTTTACAACATGATAGCGTATTGGATTCAATAGTACTTTTTAAATAACTACGTTTTCTTTGCCTCTATCCTTGAGCATGGGCTCTTATTATACTTAAGTCGTAATTACATCTTTCAACTTTCATTTCCTCAAAGGTCTCTAGTTAACTTATCGAAGCTAAAAATGATGTCTAGCCAATCCAGATGTGTAATTTACGATAATCAAATCAAAAAGTGGGGAACAACTAATCTTAAGTTCACTGAACTCATGTATATTGAGAAAAAAGGTAACCAAACCTTTCATTTTTGCCTGATTTACCTATGTCTTGTTTCTAGCAGATGACATCGGCGCTTGTGTGGATTTTTCAAAATGTTGAGAATACATGTTGAAAATTTAGTCCTGGTTCATGAAAAGTTATAGATGAGTTATTTTGTTTCTAAAAGGTTATCTGAACCTCCTCTTCATTGGATTGCGCTGATTGATTCTCATTACTGACTGTTACAGTATTATCTGTCTCTGCATGGTTTTGCCTGTTAAGGTCTTCGTAACATGAGATCAATCAAATTTTATCCTTGAAGCACACTTCATGTCTTTGGGCTTTAGTTATTAGTAAATTTGTCCTTGTATTCTTCACGCACTTCTTTAAAGCTTCAGTTCTTTAAAGCTTCAGCTTTTCTTTGGTGCTAACGAGGCTGAACTTGAAAGGAACATTTAAAGCTGCCTTCATTTGATGGATTAACTCACGTATGGCTTCTGCAAGACTTAAAACTTTCCTCTTTTCTTGGCAGCAATGCTCAAGTAACTGTGTGTTTGAACGACTTAATGTAGAGGTTGGTGTCCAAACATTCCAGAAGTACGTCATTTTTTTGGGTGTCTACATTAGGTTCAGGGTGGTTAGTACCAAAATTGTGAAGTTGAAGGTTAGAAGGTGGGAGTAGTGAAAACATAGGAAGCAAAGACACTTATAACACTAAAACACACAAGGGCAACATGCAAATTAAGTAGAAACATTTAAGATGGGATTGTCTACTGTAAGGATTGTGTAAAAATACAGAGCCAAGACATATATTTGTGACAAGCTTATTGTGGGGGTAAGTGATTGGATCCAGTTCTGACAACTTGATCAGATTGCTGGATTTGTTTCATTCAATTGTTGAAATGGAACATGCAGTATCCAGTTTCTTTTTATAATCACTTTGATTGTTTTTCTTCGTGGCTTTGTATTTTAGTTTCTTTAAACTGGCACTATATCCTTTATACTTCCTATAAGGCTTTTCATGTGTTTTTTTGCAGCATAACTGCTTTGGGTGAATATCTGATCGATGGGGATCCACAACATAAACTCAGAAAAGCCGTGGTGGAAGTACGTCCAAAGGATCATGCAGAATGTAAAAGATTAGCAACTACGTACTGCCACCAACTATATCAGATATACCTTAGCAAGGAGGATCATCTATTTCGCCCTGGAGCTATTTTCTAGTTTACCAGCAAAGCTATCTACTATGGACTTAGATATTTTGATCACTCCCAGTCCCAACTATTACTGCACAAGATGAAAGCTTTTGCTGTTTGTGGGAGTTTTTACTAGCAGGTAGAAACCAAGATATGTCACTCTGATGTATATTTTGTGACTTTTGGTGTGCATAGCTGATTATGGATAGTTAACAACTGGTACAAATATACTATAGGTTTTATGGTCATAGATGATCTAGAGATGTAAAAAGCTAGGGGTGGTGTTTCTTCCAGTTTGGGTATTTTGTATATCCATGATGAAAACTCGTTCTCTTTTGTATGTAAAAAATTCTTATATTGGGCGCTTTTGGCTTTGACACCTCTTGATACAGTGTCGAAGGAGATGGCTTTGATTTAGCTTTAAAAGACCTTAACTTATAAGTATTACTTTTAAATATTTATTTTAAGAGTATATCTTGTTAACTAATGCAACTAAATTAGTATGTTCGGACTTTGCTATAATGAATCAGAATGACACTATTCCATTAGACCAAGGGTATAGCTGGATGGCAATTGGGATGTAACAACCATAACACCAACAAACCCAGCTTAATCTCATATGTGGGGTCTGGAGAGGGTGATGTGTATGTAGTTTTACCCCTACCCTATAAAGGATAGTCTTCGCTCTTGACAAAAGTTTTTGGATTCAATCTTGAAGATGGATAACCTTTTGATAAAGAGTGACTAGGGTACGTAAAATGAATCAGAATGAAACTATTGAGAGATGTGAATGGGATGATTGAGAGGGGTCTGGGGAGGATAATGTGTATGCAGTAAAGGGTAGTCTTCGCTCTTGGCAAAAGTTTTGGATTCAATCTTGAAGATGGATAACCTTTTGATAAAGAGTGACTAGGATACGTAAAATGAATCAGAATGAAACTATCGAGAGATGTGAATGGGATGATCGAGAGGGGTCTGGGGAGTATAGTGTGTATGCAGCGTTACCTCTACCCTATAAAGGGTAGTCTTTGCTCTTGACAAAAGTTTTTGGATTCAATTCTGAAGATGGATAACCTTTTGATAAAGAGTGATTAGGATACGTAAAATGAAATGAAACTATCGAGAGATGTGAATGGGATAATTGAGAGGGGTCTATATTGTGAGTATAGTGTGTATGTAATCTTACCTCTATTCTATAAAGGATAGTCTTTGCTCTTGATAAAAGGTGAAGATTGATAACCTCTTGATAAAGAGTGACTAGGATAGGTAAAATGAATCAGAATAAAATTATCGGGAGACGTGAATGGGATGATTGATATCTCCGTATATTGTTGATAGCTAGTACACTACCCCTTACTCAAAAGCAGAAAAAGAAATTGAACCATAGGAAACCCAATGAGCTGGAAATGTCTTTGGAGGAAAGCAACCAATGTGTGAATGAGGTTAAGTTTGGTCCCATTGGAGTTCCACGTGATATAGAGAAAAGAGACCTTCATTAGCAATTTTGCAACTGCAGATGGTGGCGGCTTGACAACCGTTGCTTCGTTACAGTGGCTGCAATTTGCATCGACGCCACGCCCAACAGACGTGGATAATTCATTGCCACTACATTATATATACTTCTTCAATATATAGATTTCATTTTGAACCCAACAAAGCACCACCACAATATAAAGCATGTTTTCTTTTCTACTTTCATATAACTACAAGTTGGTAAATGGACTTTGGGCCTAACTCTAGTTTATGAGATGAGAATTGCGTGGACAACATAAATAGGGGCCTAACTCAACTCCAAAAGTTAGCTTATGAGATGAGAATTGCGTGGACAACATAAATAGGGGCCTAACATCGGTAACGATAATTGGGATGGGCCTGGCTCTGATACCATGGTAAATGGACCTTGAACCTAACTCAACTTCAAAAGCTAGCTTATGAGAGAGGATTGCCCAAGACCATATAAGGAGGCCAAGGACCTCAAATCCCACCGATGTGGGACAACTCAACACAAATTGTTGGTATTTGACTCAAAACTTTCTCTTCTATGGTTGTACCACATCCTTCTCATTCCAATTAGAGGGTTCCCTTTCACAATTATAGAAGTAAAGATCACAGTGTAAGATTAGAGCTGTACATTCCATAAGCCAGTTAGTGTAGAGATTTCTCGATTATCAAAAAAAAATAAAAAAATAAAATTATACTTTACTGAGAATGAATTTAAGTTGTATGCGTTGATAAGTGATAGTATAAAAGATATTTATGCATACAATCAACTGATCAAGTCACTATAACATAATTATAGATAAATTTAATAAAAAAGATAAATAATATATTATTGCATGTTAAATTGCATTAACAGGGTAAAAAGATCTGTATAACATTAATACGTACAACTTAATTAAACTCATTGGGTATATGCGAAAATCTCATATCTCATTATAAACCCTCAGATTTGTAACTTTGTAAGCCTTCAGAAAATGTATCAAATTCTTATTTTATTTTTTTATATTATCTTGCCTTCTGAATGATTCTAAGTTTCCAAAATACGACTTACTTTATAAAAGTTAAGCTTTATTCCACATTATATAATTAAGGGTTTTTATGACTAGAAACATAATTTAATTGGACATCAAGTGGTTGAGATTGGCTTCAATATATTGCGTGTATTTATTTTGTTCATAAAACACCTATTTCTGAATGCTAAAGCTTTTATATATTACTAGTACGAAATTTTTGGTAATGGACTAATTATAAATTTTCTTTAAATTTTTGAGTGTGAACTAGTCTGACACTACCCATTTATATTTTGAAAAAAGAGTTTAAACTTTTATAAGAAGGGTTTTAAGTTAAAACAAGGGTTAATACGTAAAAAGTAGTAGTATATGCTTACTTTTATTGTTATAAATATATTATATTATGGATGTCCATTTAGTACTTCGTTGTAAATAAGTTTCCTGGAGAAGCTTATTTATATTGGACTTTGCCGTGAATATATTTATCTATTTAGTATGCTATTGGAAATAAGCCTCATGAAGAAACTTATCATTTCGGCACTCCGTTGTGGATAAATATTACTCCTATAGAAGATTATCATAGCCGGTACAATAAAAGCTTACAAGAAGTGGAATTCCGAGTTAGTTTACACCACTATTTTTTTGGATACTTGCATAAATATTACTCTTTCCGTTTCAATTTACGTGAACATATTTGACTTGACACGAAATTTAAAAAAAAAAAGACTTTTTGAATTTGTGGTCCTAAATAAATTAAAAAAGACCTAGAGTATTTGTGTAGTTATAAAAGCTTCTTATTAATGATAGAATTGTTAGTTTAAGTTAAATTATTACCAATTTAGAAAGAATTATTTTTTTTAAACGGACCAAAAAATAAATAGGTCAAAAACAGTAAAAACTTACAATAGATATTTAGTATGCTATTGGAAATAAGCCTCATGAAAAAACTTATCATTTCGGCAACCGTTGTGGATAAATATTACTCCTGTAGAAGATTATCACAGCCGGTACAATAAAAGCTTACAAGAAGCTTACACAACAGCTTGAAGTAGGAGCTTACAAGCAGCTTGCAGTAGCAGCTTGCACAATAGCTTGCAACAGCAGTTTCAGAGCACCTACCTTTATTCTATAAATATAAGAGATTTCAGTTCATTATGTACATAAGTTTGAAGTTGAATAATATATCAATTTCTCTCTATACTTGTCTTTACTTTACAATTTTTATTTTATAACACGTTATCAGCACGAGACTCTACCATATCGAGCACTCTACCATATCCAGCTATTATGATTATTTGGTGCATGCGTATGGCTAATATTTGTCACCTCCAAAAGATGATTTTTTAAATCCATCCAATCTTCCTATTATCACTAGGAGTGATAAATATTTTGAAAGGTAGCAAATTTGCTCCTGCAGAGCATCGCTTGAACTCCAATAGAGTTCATGAGAAATGTAACATCACTAGAAGTGATTATATATTTTATATCGTCTTATTGAAACTAAATTTTGTTAACCATCAGAATAAGTATATGCTTATGACCACTAGAAATAGTAATTTAGGCTTTTTATCATTACAATTGAAGATAAGCTAGAGAAAAATTATATATATTACATGCATGCTTCGATTTGCTCCTAAAGTAACATTATCTTAAAAGAGGTTCTAAGACATCACACAATTTGGCGTGATTAATGCACATTAAGATAATTATGTTCGATTTCCTGAAAGATGAGAATTTTTTGATAAATATTAACCCATTCTCTGAAGTGAATGTGATAATATTAATAAAGCCATAAATATAACACGCTCTTGATGTAAATATATTACAATTCACCTCCAGAAGAGTTAATATGATTGAGAGAATATATACTCAATATTTTATATTTTAAATTTGCTCCTGAAGAAGTAACACAATTGAAATTTCCTGCTGAAGTAGGAAAATATTATGAAGAGGTATTTTCTTGTGCTTAAACAATTATTTTATATTTGAATATAATTTTCTCTCATGATACCAAAAGTGTCTGAGCAATATTTGATAGTGCAAAATGTATCAACGACTCCTGAATAGCTAGTTGTTTGTCTAGAAGACACATGACACCAGTAGTGTCCGATAGATATTAGATTGTGGATAATAAACGAAGGCTCTCAAAGAGCTTATATACAAATATGTCATTCATATTATATAATTATGGTCGAAACATATGATGTAGTAACCCTGGAGTTTACTAATACAAATGGCTATCATATTGAGACTACAAATGATTGGAAGATTGAAAAGCTTCATGTTTTCACAATCATAAGGGCTAAAATAATATGTACGTGAGAAGTGACCCGCCTTATTCTTTAATTTGTACTATATCATGTATCACAGTAAACCAGAAGTTTACTAATGCAAAAGCAGTACAGTAAATCAGAAGTTTTAGTGAGGCAAAAGTAGCTAAAGTAAATCAGAAATTCGCTGATACAAAAGTAGCCACAGTAAATTAAAAGTTTACTAATTGCAAAAGTTTATGCCATAGTAAACTAGAAGCTTACTAAGGGATAGCACATGCCATGATAAACTTGAAATTTTCATTTGCCATTTTTAAATGAACTATTTGAGAATTCAGATAAGCATATACTGAAGATCTAGAAGATTCTTCAAAAATTCTCTTGTGTTGCTTGTTCTCATAATAAATCAGCTAAAGTTACTAAGACCCCCTGAATTCTGGAATATATAAAAGGTGAATATGGGCCTATTCACCTATCATGTGAACCGCTTATAGATATATATATATATATGAGATGGTTACATGTGTATTTATTGTTAACCTGCAGTTTGACATTTGGAATTGCTTTTCTCAATTAAGGGCATAATTTTTAGATTTAAGATAGTTCATTTTGATGATGTTGGTTTATATCCAAGCTAGTTTAGTATTGAATACCTCCTATTAATGGCTAAACTATTGCTTATGAGAATAAAGCTTCATGTGTTGGTCTAAGATTTTCTAAATTGCATACAACATCACTTGTATGCATTAGACCAAAAATGTATGATAAGTCTTCACCTCACAATTGGTTTAGGATCAGAAACCAAATATTTTACTATCTAATAACTTTTCATGTGTGGTATATGATTAATTCTCTATCATAATGCACAAAGATAGATTTTCCAAAGAAGAGTGGAGATATATGTTAGTTTTTCTAACATTTGGTGGATGGAATAAACAGCTGAAAAATATGTTATATAAATCGAATTATCATTAATATGATCCTCATATAGAAGCATATGCTGATCCAAAATATCATATTTCAGTTGCAAATGCTCCTATTAAAACTAAAGTCCCTGAAGGATAAAGTTTACTGCACGCGTGAAGCGTAGTAAACCGATCGGTTCCAAAGGTAACAATCCTTGAAAAATAATAGGAGTAAATGATCAAAATGAGGAGGAAATGAGTTCTAGAAGAGCCCACGACATAACATTTCATAAAACTTCAGAAGAAGTTTAGGTACTTGAAAATAAAGAAAGTGATGAGATCTTAACAAGTTATGTCGCTTAGGAACCGATATAAATTAATCGTCGATGATATATTTGATAAAATATAGTGCGCAATATTGTAAAAGATGGCGAGGATAAGACCTGTAGTCCAGACACCTGAAGATGTCATGCCATTTAAATACAAGTTATAACCTATACGACTAATTTGATTAAATCTATATGAAGATCTCTGAAGGATTTAAAACGCTTGAAGCATATAATTCAAAGTCTCGAGAAATGTACTCGATCAAATTACCAAGATATCTTGTACGGTTTAAATCAATCTGGGCGCATATGACATAATCGCCTCAGTGAATATTTGCTGAAAGAAGGTTACATAAATGATGTTATTTATCCATATATTTTTATAAAGAAAATGGTATCAGAATTTGTGATACTTGTTGTTTATGTTGATGACATAAATCTTGTTGGAACTCCAGAAGAACTCCAAAAGGCAATTGAATATCTTAAAAAAGAATTTGAGATGAAAGATCTTAAAAAGACAAAACTTTGTCTTGATATGCAAATTGAACATTTAGCAGACGAGATCTTTATCCATCAATATGCCTAAAGAGAAAGGGTCTTAAACGCTTTTACATGGACAAAGAGCATATGTTGAGTACACCAATGGTTGTTCGATCACTTGAAGTGAATAAGGATCTGTTCCGACCTCTAGAAGAGGATGAGAAACTCCTTGGTCCTGAAATACCCTATCTCAGTACAATTGGAGCACTTATGTATCTTACTAATGCTACAAGGCTTGATATAGCTTTTTTTGTTAATTTACTAGCAAGATATAACTCTTCTCCTACACAGGGATATTGGAACAGGATTAAGCATATATTACGATATTTAAGGGGAACTCTTTATATGAGTTTATTTTATGCTAACAAAGATAGTGCAGATCTTGTTGGTTATGCAGATGTAGGTTATTCATTTGTTCCCCATAAAGTTCGATCTCAAACTGGGTACGTGTTTACATATGGAGGTACTGTCATATCATGGCACACCACAAGCAATCTATTGTTGCTACTTCTTCAAATCATGCTGAGATAATAGCTATTCATGAAGCAAGTAGGGAATGCATATGGTTGAGATCAATGATTCATTTTATTCGATAAATATGTGGGTTGGAATGTGATAAAAGACCCACAATATTATACGAAGACAATGCGACATGCATAGCCCAATTCAACGGAAGATTCATAAAAGGAGATAGAACGAAATACATCTTACCAAAGTTATATTCACACATGATCTCTAGAAGAATGGTAATATCGATGTGCAGCAAATCCCTTCAAGTGACAATCCGCCAGATTTATTTACTAACTTCAACTTTTGAGAAGATGGTATACACGATTGGAATGCGGAGACTCAAATGTTTGACATTAGGTTTTCATATTGGACTCCGCCGTAAATATGTTTATCTATTTAGTACTATATTGGAAATAAGCCTCCTAAAGAAGCTTATCATTTCAGCACTCCGTTGTGAATAAATATTACTCCTATAGAAGATTATCATAGCTGGTACAATAACAACTTACAAGAAGCTTACGCAACAACTTGCAGTAGGAGCTTGTAAACAGCTTACACAACAACTTGGAGTAGTAGCTTGCAAGCAGCTTACACAGCAGCTTGCAACAGTAGCTTACAGAGCAACTTACTTTCTTCTATAAATAGATGAGATTTAAGTTCATTATGTACATAAGTTTGAAGTTGAATAATATATCAGTTTCTTTCTATACTTGTCTTTACTTTACGATCTTTATTTTATAACAACAATGTATAAGTAAATAATTTTTATTTTTCAAATCTATTACATGTAATGCAAAAAAAAAGCATCATTTTTTCAAAACTAAAGTAGGCGTCAATTGAAGTTGGTTATAACTAGTTAGATTATACTCTTCAATAAAAATCCTTATATTGTCAGCGTATATAAATTAAATAAAAATTACGAGTACAATCAATTTCCGGTGCACGGAGCATTTTGCACTTACACATGGGCTCGGAAGGCCGAACTCACATGAGGTGACATAGACAACTTTTTCTAATGAAGGCATCATCGATTGGTTTTACGATTAAAACCCGTGATTTATAGGTTATACAAAAATAACTTTAACTTGCTCCAACTTTACTCATACATCACATCAATATTATATATTTTAAGTAATCTAACCATATTATATATTTTACTCGTGAATAGATAAAACTCAATCTCAAACATATAAAACATTTAATTAGTGGTTAGTAATTATTGAGAGTAAAAAATTGAAAGCAACCAATAAGATGCAGGAGATACTTATGCCATTTCAGGTAAGTCCGATAAGTCTTTCCCTCTTTCCCCCGCTCCCTTCTCTTTCTCTTTCACACAATCTTTATAAACAAAACAAGCTCCCTTTTAAGCCCTTTCTTTTTTATCCATGGCTCACAAAATTCACTTCTCCTTTTTAATCTTAGCTTCGTACTCTCTCTGCTCACTGTCGATTCTCCGTTTCGCCGTCGCAAATTCGTAAGTTTTAATGCAAATTTATTTCAATTAATTATTCGTTTTATTACTTCAATTGAGTACCGTAAAGTGAATGCATGTGTTGTGAATTGAATTGTTCGTACTTTATTGTTTTGTTGCAGCGGAAAAGAAATTTGAGAAAAAAAATTGAATTTTGCTCTTTGTTGTTAACTAGCTAACCTAAATTTGCCTTAAAAGGGAAGTTTTTTTAAGTTTCGAAATGAATGAATTGTTTCGCCGTCACAATTTCGTGAAGATTTAGTGCTAATTATTTCAATTGATTCATTCGTTTTAGCACTTCAATTTCATTTTTATAGCTTTTTTTTTTGTTGAATACCCGTAAAGTGAATGCATGTGTTGTGAATTGAACTGTTTGTAGTCAATTGTTTTGTGGCGGTGGAAAAGAAAATCAGAAAAGAAAAAAAATTGAACTTTGCTCTTTGTTGTTAATTAGCTCACCTAATTTGCCTTAGAAGGAAATTTTTTTTAGTAGTATTAGAGTGGATGAGATGTTTATGTGTGGTGGAATGGATATAGACGGTTTTAGGGTAAAATCCTACTGATTTTGGATAAGGATTAGTTGATTGATACAGTGTTAATAAGCTACTCGGCTATTTTGGGTGTTGAGGTATGGGATAAGCTTGCTAATATAACAATAGTTTTGCTGATATAAAGTGTGTATACAATTTTCTCTAATATTGATGTGGAGTGTGTGCTTGATAGAAAAACTAAGAATTAGGGTGTTCAGGGTCAATTCCCAGCTTAAATTTGTGGGTTAGGCGCACGTCATGGGTTTGAAACCTATTGTAGACAAAGTCTTGGTATTTAAGTGGAGAAGGGTAGAGGGATGAGCCCATTATCCACTGAGTTTCAAACCGTGTGCCATGGGCTCTCGGAGATTTCTCGGTTATCAAAAAAATCCACTTAGATGTGCTTGTTGCTTGTTATTCTTGATCAGCGTGATGAAATTGATTTAATAATTTCTTTATGTTAGCTTAATGGAAAGGCTTTGGGCTTAGTTTCCTACTCAACTTTTGACAAAGAAATATAGAAGTGTTACTTGCTAATGGAAATCCTGAACTAGCTTTTAGAAGAATTGGAAAGAAACTAAAGATTGTTTAGGTAATGGGTTGTGTTGTTAACGTGGAGAAAAATGTCCAATTACAAACTAGAGAAACATAAATAAACAAATAATACTAAAGCAGATATCCTGATTTAACAATGCCCTCAAATTTCATTCTAATTCTACTAGCAACACCCTAAAAACATACTGCTACTCTGTGACTTGTAGAATTAAGGAAGCGTATTCTCTGACATGGAATTATTTGGGGCCCACTAGTAGCTCTATTTGCCGCTGCAATCTATGAGTCTCTTTTTTGCATATGGTAATAATCTTTCCTACCAATTAATATGCGTTTTAGATTCTTGAAGAAAAAAGTCAGGAAAAGGTTTCTTTTGGGTTGCCATTTTAAAAGTCACCCTTCGAATTTCACATCATATGTGTGCTCTTTTGGTTGCACGACTCTCAACATATGCTTCAGTTTTTGATAAAATGGCAGTAATGCATCATTTTAAGGTGGTCTATTTGGTGGATAAGTGATGTTTCTTGGTGGAAGCAATCTGATGATGCACAATGCCACTGGTCCGGCGATTGTTTTAATGATCAAAACTTGATCTGGTGTAGCGCTACAGTGCCACTGGTCTGGCGATTGTTTTAATGATCTGCAGTTTAGTGGGGCAGTCAGGGGATGGTTCTGGCAGGGGGTGTAGGTCTTCTGGTAGCGGTTTCTGTTAGTGGTTTCCTTCTGTCTTTTCGTCTAAAAGGAGCTTCTCTGAAAAATCTGATCCATATTGGACTAAGTATAACAGCATACATGTAATCACCTTTTGACAAACAAAAGAAAAAGGAAAATATTTTTGCAGTCTTATTCTAATTTTACGTTCTGTCTTTGAGTTATCATTAATTCACTATTTTATTATATGATGTAAGTATTTTCTGTTCCTTGACAAGGTCTGATTTGCAGCTTTATTTAGATTAAACTAGAACATAGTGACATCATGGAAGAAACTGTTGATGAAGCTATTGGTGATGAGGTGAATGGACTGGATGCCTTTGATGGTAGCCAACTTTGAAGTAAGGAGAGTGACTATACTTTGAGGTCCGGGAACTCCAATATGCTGCAATCACATGAAGTGGTCACACTTAGTGATGGTGATCATTACCAAAATACTGCCAATTTGTTTACAGATATCCTCGATGGTAAGAATCTGGACAGAATTGGATCTTCAGAACATGCAAGTGCTAGTCCTCGTTGTATGAATGATGCTGGGGTCATGGTTGAAGAATTGACTCTGAGAAACTACAATGGGAAAAACTTAGCTGGTGTTGATACCTTGGGCAATAAAGAGCTAATGCAGGTTAGGCCAAACCAGTGGTTTTATCAGCTAGCAGGTGGATCTGCATGCGGAAGCTCACATGGGGAAGAGGGAGACACATTATTTACCGGACTTCTGAATCAGAAAAAATTGAATGAAATTCGTAATCTAGACGGAGAAAATTTGCAGAATAATGGTGATAAAGCTGTTTCGAGCAATTTATTACCCTCTTCTGAGGGTATCCGGACGAAGATTTTTTCTAAGTCGGGTTTTTCTGAATATATTGTGAAAAGCACATTAAAAGGCAAAGGAATCATATGCAAAAAGCAGTTACCCCGAGTATCTGCTAGTGAGTCTCAAGGCCAGATTTATCCGCAATGTCCTAGTGCTTCTTCCACCATTGCAAGTGTGGATGCATTTGTTTCACCTATCTCTGAAATGGGCTGCAGTGTTAATCCCAATGTCTATCAAGATGGGATAGGTTTAAGAGAACGGCTGAAAGCTGGGGGAAATAAATTGAACAAAGCTGAAGGCTTGTATATTTTCAAACAAGTTCTGGATTTGGTGGATTTTGCTCACTCTCAAGGAATTATCTTACAAGACTTGCGTCCATCTTCCTTTAAATTGTTGCACTCAAACCAAGTTGTATATATTGGAGCATCTGTACGCATTCAGTTCACTGAAAATGTGATTGATCGAGGTGTTCCTCAGGTGGAGCATAATCAGAAAGAGAGGAGTTCATCTGGAAAAAGCATTTCTTCCTTGATCGATCCTTGTGTAAAGAGGCAAAAACTTAGTGAAGACACCCACCTGAATAGGAAGTGGCCTCAATACCCCTTCATTACAGGCAATAAATCTGCTTGCTCAAACACTAAATTAAATGCTGCACAAGGCTACGGAGATGAGTCAGATGAAGAGGATTGCCTCAAGACAGAACTTAACAACTCGAACAAGTTTAGATTGCCTCAACTATCCATTAAGCCAAAACCATTGCTGACTTCCATGAGCTTTAATTTGGAGAAGAAGTGGTATACCAGTCCTGAGCAATTCAGTGAGGGTGGCTGCACATTTTCATCAAACATCTACTGCCTGGGGGTTCTTCTCTTTGAGGTTTGAGAATAACCTTCTAGTCAAAATCTATTCTTTTTCTTGTCTCATTCCTGCAGGAAGTTCAATCACCTAGGCATGCGTTGTAGCACTCTAATCGCAATGACGTTCATTCTTGATTCATCACCTCTTCTAGAGTTGGTGGTTTTCACTATTCGGTTGTCATTTGTTAGAAGTCCTACTAGTGCAGTAAATGCTTGGAAAGTTAGGTAAGAGTATGATGTGGGTCATGTGATGTCAAGTCTTGAGCGAGATAGTTAGCGCATTTCTAGCGTAAGTAGTGGATAAGGTGGATCATATATAAGTTTCATTAGCTAGGATGTGTAAGAATCTAGAATTTGTCTAGAAATTTCTCTAACAAGGTCTAGGGTATATCTTACTTTCTCTAAGATGAGTTTACAATCATCCTTAGTATTTGTATATCTAGCAGAATATGCATCTATAACATCAATATGTGCCCTTAGTTCTGTGTAGGCTCTCTACTTTTGCTCAGTGAAGCAAGCAAATTACTGTTTTCCACCTTTTAAGTGGTATCTTAGAGCACTAAGTTGATACTGTATTGTAGTTACTAATATAGGTTTTTTCTTTCAGTTGCTTAGCTCATTTGACTGTGAAAGGTCTCATGCAGCTGCACTGCTGGATCTTCGCCATAGGATTCTTCCCTCTTGTTTCCTGTCAGAGCATCCCAAAGAAGCTGGATTTTGTCTTTGGTTGCTTCATCCAGAACCTTCAGCACGTCCAATAACAAGGTGGTCAAAATTTCTGCCTCTGTTTGTTTTCTCTTGGCTCCTTAACTGAGAATATGTGTGAACACCTATGGAGAAATGAGCTGCAAGCTAATGATTTACATTCCCTTGTCCCTAATTTAAGGAGCTTTAATGAAGTGCTGCTATGTATCAAAACTTCCTTGCTCACGTAAATTTGTGATTTTCTAAATGTGAATCGTTAACGTATAGTTATGAGTGTACTGAAACCTCCTGGTTTCTTTTTCAGTCTTCTTTTTTCGTTAGTATTTTCACAGTACTTAAGTTATCTCATTATTGGTCTGGAACAGGGAAATTTTACAGTCTGAAGTTATTGGTGGTATTAAAGAATTACCTGGAGATGTATCACTGTCGTCTATTCACGAAGAGGAATCTGAGTCAGAGTTGTTGTTGTACTTCCTCATGTCACTGAAAGATCAAAAGCAGAAGGATGCCTCAAAGCTAGTGGAAGAACTCAAATGTTTAGAAGCAGATGTCCAAGAGGTTCAGAGGCGCCAAAGCAGCAAAGCCCCTTGTTCCTCCTCACACCAGAAATCTCTTGTTTTGTGGGATAACAGGTTTATTCAGAAAGGAGTATCAAGTTCGGATGTGTATCCGAAGCTTCCACCTGATTGTGAGAATGAAACTAGATTGGTCAAGAATATCAGGCAGCTTGAGAGTGCTTACTTCTCTACGCGATCCAATATTCAGCCTTCTGATGACGTTGCCATGGTCCGCAGAACTGAAGAAATCTTTAATAATCAAGAGAACTTTGTCTCAACAGGAAATGATAATGAGAAGTATAGCCCCACAGATCGGGTTGGGGATTTTTTTGATGGCTTATGCAAGTATGCTCGGTATAGCAAGTTCAGAGTAAGGGGAATAGTAAGAAATGCAGATCTGAATAACTCTGCAAATGTCATATGCTCTCTAAGCTTTGACAGGGATGAGGAATATTTAGCTGCTGGTGGGGTGTCGAAGAAAATTAAAGTATTTGAGTATCATGCCCTCTTTAATGATTCTGTTGACATTCATTACCCAGTTATGGAGATGTCAAACAAATCTAAGCTCAGCTGCATTTGCTGGAACAGCTATATCAGGAACTATCTGGCTACCACTGACTATGATGGTGCTGTTAAGGTGTGTATTTTATTTTAGTTTTCTTCCAGTGGCATTGTTAGAGCTGGAGCATTGCGTTATGTTATGCTGAACCTGTCCCCTGCTCATATTTATTGCTTATGGTGACTAGTTATCTGATTTATATTCAAACATGGCACTCCAAGCTCAATTTGCATTATCACATTTATGGAGTCTTATGTTCATTGCACATCTTTCACTTAACATGGGTTGCACTGAAGCATGAGAGAGCTTGGACTTATCTGCTGTGCTCTATGTCAAGGCATTTTTATCCTAGCAATCTAGAAGCTTGTAAGCGTGTCCTGGCGATACTTTGAGTCTGTGAATGTTGTACCTTGTTCCAGAGGATAAATTGACCCATCCACTGGAAATATATTTGGATTTGGAGCACTTTTAAGTTTCAACTGAGAGAGGGTTGGCTATGATCCTTATTCTGATGCGCAAAGAGATAATTTGTTCTGAAGCGTACAATTGATAATGGTAGATGGGAGTTATTTCCTCATGAGCAAGATGTACTAGCATTTATCCCTCTTATCAGGGAACAAAAAGCATTAAGTATTGATCCCTTGTTATCTGAACTTGGGTTTTATGGTTCAACTGGTGGAGGACATGAATTTTCAGAGAGACAGAGGATGTAGAGACCCTTGGAAGACGAGAGCAGTGACTTTGGAAGTGTTGGATTAATGTAGTCGATTAAGGTGAAGCTAGGACTTTTGGCAGGTCTCACGAGGCCTCTAAATGATGAGTCTGCAATTGCCCATGTACTCTAGGTTAAGTTACTAATTCTAAGATGGGACCTGGGTAGGCACTCCATTCTTTCAGGTATAGGAATGTCACCTAGAAGTTGGGATTAACCTAGTTAAACATGTAGAGAGAAGTCTGAGAACTAAATAACCCCCAACTGATGTGGTATTGAGGGAGGTTGCTTAATCATTGGGATCTTCTAGGCTTTTGCTCTTTCAGTTTGTCTTCCGTTTCGCACATTTTCATTTTTCTGGTCTCTCTGATATTAACCATGAGCCTGCACAGTATCATGATTCTTGTCCACTCTTGAATGAATTAACTACCTCATCTTCTTTTTGCATATCTCCTAATTTGCCTTTCGATATACTTTTTAAACAACTTAAATAAATTGTATGAGTCTTGTAAACTTTATGTCTCTTCCAGTCTGTTCTCTTTCTCTCACAATTGATTTTGCTGGTCTTGGTCTGGTATTTACTTCACCCTTATATGACTATTATGTTTTACACATGCTGCTTAATTTTCTCATTTTTTGCTGCTCATTAACTCTAACCTGTAAACGCTGGTGTTAAGTTCACTAGTTTTATCTGAACTTCTTGAAATTGCCAATGGTTTCAGTTATGGGATGCGTCTACTGGTCAAGCTTTTTCGCATTTGACTGAGCATAACGAAAGGGCATGGTCTGTAGATTTTTCTCGTGTGGATCCCACAAAGTTAGCCAGTGGAAGTGACGATCATTTGGTGAAAATTTGGAGCATCAACGAGGCATGCTTCCCTGTTCTCCATTGTACCTCCATGTTATAACTGAAAAGTCCCCCTCA
>MCJB01050992.1:3377-16218 GCA_002018475.1 Nicotiana obtusifolia
CAGGCCCACCGTGGGCCACAGCCTTAGAGGAGGTACAAAAATAGGAGCAGCTATCAGAGCAGGGTACGAGGTTGTTTTGGCTGGTGGAGCATGAAAAGCTTGAGCCGAAGTGCCGGGGTAATTGTGATAATGAGTAAAGCCAGGTGCGTGTTGCGGGGAAAGATCGATGATATTGGCCATCTGGGATTGAGAGAGTGGTCGAATGGAAACAGGATTTTCTGTGTAGTTAGTGGGGAATGAGGGTGGAGGGTGTCCCTTAATCCATGCTTGATACATTTCCGCCATCTGATGCTTCAACCTCCGGACCTCCTCTTGCAATTCCGATTCCGACTCAACAATCTCTCTCGGCGGGTCTACAACTGCAGTGTCTATTTCCTTGCTAACCATGATTGTCTGGCGCTTTGATCAAGTGTTGTATGGATGACTTTCCAGGATTCCAACAAACTAACCACCTTCCTGAAAGAGTTAGAGTGTAACAGAGGACAACAACACAAAACCACCATGTTAGCGTTAGTGCATTTATCAGATAATATCACGTTATGTGCAATGCACCTAACAACAGTAACGGTTCTAAAATGGCTTGAGGGTCGCAAGGTCGTATGGCATCATCCCAATTTATTTATTTTGACCTTGCCTTCTCTTTCTTCTCTGACACTTTTTACCACTTTCTTCTTCTTCTTTTTTTTTTGACGCGAAATGACTTTGATCGGACCTGATGTAGGTTGCCTACGTATCATGTCCTTCATGAATCAGACCAAGCGTAGTTCTGAAAACGTAATGAAAAAATAGAATTTGGGATTTTCCTTTAAAATCTTTTTGATATTAAAATAAAATAAGAAGTATGATAATGGAAGACCCGACGTGCTTGACCACACTAAGACTGACTTTGATACTACCTAAAGGACTCAGTACTCCTAGTCAAGACATGAAAGTAAAAGACAATATAAGACAATCTCAAAACACTTAAATAGAATGGGTCTTCAAACTGCTCCTGAATGCAACTGTCCTGGATGGGATAGTCTTGGGCCATCCGTCATGCTCAAACTTTATAACATGCCCCGCAGGAAAAACCCGATGCTAGGAATAAAGACTCTGGCATGTGTCCCCGCTTCCTGAAGGTCAACCCTAAATAAATACTGGCCATGTTGCTCCCCATTTGTTGCCAACTCCGCTAACTGAGACTTTATCAACTCAAACTTATCCTGGGGTCTTGGTCCGATGCTTTCTCAAAATCATGTCTGAATTGCCCGCCCCCTAAGTTGTGCTGGCAATAGGGTGCTGACTCCTGGTGGGGCGGACTGTAACCAAATCAAGTACTCCTGGGTACACTCGGGTTTGCCGATATCCTTTACTAATGTATCTTTCTTCGCTCTCTTTGCATTGTTCCAATATTGCACGTACTTGGTTTCATCCACCGCCTTTTTGCTAAAATTCATGATGTACCTCTGAAGGTTCAAAGTTGAAGGCTCCTCTTGTCGTCTGCCCAACTGTCGCATTACCCTAACTGGCGTGTATGGCCTGACACACTTGAGTCCTATCAGCATCAGGAAAGGCTGCATGAGGCATCCTACCAAAATGTCATCTAAAGGTAGCCAAAGGTAAGCCCACAGAACGTTCTCATTTGTCCTCAAACCAAGGAACTCACTCCAAGCTGTGACGCCTACTGGGTACGTAAACCTAGGAGAATTCATCCTACGCTCGACGCATACCACCCGATCTCTCAAAGCACGGTCGATGGGGCAAAGTAAAGAAGCTGTGTGCAAATGTTCCATCATCCATAACTGCAACGAAAGGTTACTTCCCTCGAAATACCTGACACCTCCCCTAACCTCACTCAGGGCTCAGTACAACTCTGCTAAGATCATTGGCACAAGGGTAATGACTTTGTGTTGCTTCTCATGAAATAGTGCCATCACCACCGATTGCAGACGAGTGCTAATGTGCCTCTCATCTAACGGAAACACCAATAATCCCAACAGAGCAAGGCTGAAAGCTTCGAGGCGACGTCTTTGCCACTTTGCTTTGGTTGTGCAAAACTCATCCCAAAAAACGTCAAAACTATCCTGTGGCCCAAATCTAGCAAACAAATAATCCAAAGATATCCAAGACTGCTCGAGGCATTTTAAATGCTTATTATCTTTTAAACCTAGGTCGTTGAGAAATCTTGTCCTAGAGTGATCCCGTGGAAGTATCATGTTCTTTCCTATATAACTTAAACGAGTGAGACCGGATATTTCTGCCAAGGTAGGAGTCATCTCACACTCCCCAAATTTGAAAGTCAAGTTTTGCGGGTTCCAATAATTCAGCGTCGCCTCTATTAAATCTAGGCGGGGTGTGATATCAAGTAGGGAAGTTAAGGTGCCCAATTTATGCATCAACTCATGTTGCTCTAACGATGAAAACATGTTCCACCACTTAACTAATTTCTTAGGAATCTTTACTACCATCAGTACTCTGGATCAAATCAGCAGGTCCATACCTGAACAAGGAGAACAAGGTTAATGACTCGTACTACTACATGACATCACAACATTTCTGGATGGGCAAATGCAGGACTCAATTGGGCTACATCTGCAAATTGGCTTAAGTGGCTGAAAATGACTATTAGTGCAAACTTGACGAAGTTGACCACCTAAGCATGCAAAATACTTCATTTAAAGCTTACATGACCCTAATATCTCGACAATCATAGCCTTAAAGAATTATTCTGCGTAAATGGACTATTTGCAAAAATGGCCAATATGGCCAAATGTGGCTAGAGACGCAAGCCAGGCATGGACGGGCCTTAGAGTGATATGACACTGATTCATGGACTCGAGATCCTAAATGCGGGCAATTAAAACACCTTTGCAAAAATAACCTTATTTTGCAAGAATGGCCTGATGTGGCAGAAAGTGCTAAGCCTGCAAGATTTGGCTACGACCCCGGGAGCCAAGAACCTAAGACTTACTAGGAAGACCGGACCCTATTTGGGTTTCCTACGTATCGTGCCCCGAAAGACGAGAATCAGGTTCGCGTAGTTCGGGAGTTGCAACTAAAAACTATATCTTTATTTTCTTGAAAATGACGAAAAAATATAAAACTATATCTTTTGAGTTCTTAAAAAATGATGTAAAATCTTTTGGATTTTCTTTTTCTCTTTTTTTTCTCTTTTATTTTTCACAAATAAAAGAAAAATGTAAAATCTCTTTTTTTTCGATTTTTCGGAAAAGAATATGAAAGAAAATGCTAATGGGGCCCTATTTGCTTCATTCACCCTTCTTTCCAAGACATTGATCCGCCAAATGAACTTTTACCCCCACAGATGCAATAATTTAGCACATAGGATGATTAAATATCATTTTGGGCCACGTGCCCATTTTTGACAAAATTTGGGCAGGTTTCCTACAAAGGGACACGGTACCTGGGACCGAGCCCTACTAGGTCTAAATGATATGATGCAGATAAGAGTGACCTAAAGGCTGACCTAAGTTTGGGATTCACTAACAAGGCAATTCGGGGTGCGTATGGTCGATGGTGGCTGCTCGAGCTTTCCACCCACTCCATATGTCCGGCGGCTCCCCCTCCTAAATTAAGGGTGACTCGACAAAGAGTTCGTGCACGCGACACGTGCTACGAGACTTGTTGCAGAAAGAAATGACCGGGCAATGCATATGATGACAGTTATAAAGCAGTAAACACATAAAGCAAAAATCGTAAACACATAAGCAACTAACAAATAATAAAATATAAAACATAATAAAATTAAATAAAGCAAATAAATAAATAAAAAACATGAAGTTCAACGAAACATTTTAAAAGCCAACAAAATCAAGTACTAGCTCGAACCCGCAAGAAAAGAATTTATCCCCAGCAGAGTCGCCAGAGCTTTCACTCCTTCTTTTTGCGAAACTTTACTAAACCCTTTTAAATGGATAAAAGATCTAATAAAAAACTCGAAAAAAAAGGGTTTTTAATCTTTATAGTGACAAAAATAGATTTAGAATCGCCACCTGACGATTGATTCCGATGTGTCAGGCCACCATTTTAGAACTTAGACTCGAAGTCAAGTTCATACCAGAGATTTGGATAAGGGGGTTCATTTGACTCGGGGAGAAGGTGTTAGGCATTCCCCGAGTCCCGTGAAAAATTACGGTTGCGTACTCAATTTAGCTGGCTTTTAGAATATTCTAATCGAGATAAAACAAAACACATAACAGAAAAGCAAACACACATGAGGTTCGAGGTCACTCCCACCTAATAAAAGGAAAACAAAACTAAAACTAAAATACTACGAGTTTGACTTTAGGCCTCCAAATACAAATACCTCGGGGCATTCCCCGGAATATAATATACACGGTTCCTTCGGGGCATTTCCCGGATAAATTTAACTAAAGGAATGACCTCTCGCCTCACGATTAACAAAAAGGTTCTAAAGCTTGCCTACCCGAGTGATGTCGACCTAGCATGCTCTTAGCGATCAAACTAGTGTAGCAAAATAAAGAACTAACAGAAAAAATCCAAAGTTCAAATTGTAATAATTTCTAGTTCCCTGCCATGACAATTTTGCCTTAAGAAGTTCAAATGTGTGTGTTTTTTTTTCTTTAAATCTAACAAACCCCACGACCCATTTGTCGCTTCAAACCACTAATGTCATTTCAATTCGACATGGCATATGGAATCTCATTCACTGATTATGGCAGCTAAATCAACATGTTCGAACAAGCAAATAATGGCAAACAAATATTCACGAGATTTAATTAAAGATTATTTGAAACAGTGATAAAGGAAGAGAGATTAACCTTTAGTGTGAAGCAATTTTCCCTTTAAATATCGGATCGAATTTACACTCTGAATGGAGATCCGAACAGTGACCAAAGATACCCACAGGAATGCGAACATGACGCAGAACCTTGAACAGCGACTCCAATCGAACCCAAGCACTAAACTTCAAGCAAACTTTGTTTTAATATATTGATAAACAAAAACCTCCAAGCAAGCTAGATCGATAATACAATAGCGAATGTCGAGCCTTAATGACGAATCAGATCAGATCCGCAAACAAAGAAGAAAGAACCTTGCATCGGATGCCTCACCTAAACTCGAATGACACTGGTTTGACTATGGTTTTGGGCTGGGATTTTGATGACCTTATGGAGGTGTTTCAAGGCTGTTTTGTGATTGATTTTCCAACAGTAACACAGCTGTTTTGGGGTTGGTTCAGGGTCAGTTTTGAGCTTAGTTTCTGGGCTGTTCTAGCTGCATTTTTGGAGCTTCATTTGAGCTGGTTTTAGGGAGGTTTTGGGGCTGATTTGGTGGTGGTTTAATGCTGGTTTGGGACACTTTTTCAGCTCGTTTTGGAGCTGTTTTGACTGGGAGTTTGGCAGGTCGTTTTGGAACTGTTTTGCAGCGTTTTATGGCTGATTTTTGTGGTTTGATGGAGGAATTTTGATGTTGTTTCAGCTGGATTTTAGTGGCCTGGTGCTCACTGCTGGTTTTAATGGAGGTTTTCAGTTGGAATTGGGGTTGTTTTCGGGAAGTTTTTGGGGTGTTTTGCAACTGGTTTTTTGGGGCTGGAATTTAGACTGAATTTTAGGGACTAATTTTAGCCTTTTTTCTTCATTTCTGTCGCCATTTCTTGCTGGAATGAGAGGGACTATCTTTTTTTGTAAAGATGACTCAGGTCCCCCCCCCCCAGCAAATCCCCAAAATCGTTATGAAAGTTTTGAGAATCCGTCGTGGAGTGTGTGACGTAGTGGGGGAATTTTTGGAGGATTTTGTCAGAGTTAGTTAGGATTGAGAGAGAGAGAAAATGGAGCTGGGTTTTTGGGTTGTGGGATTTGGGCCTGCATTTAGATTGGGCTCGAATTTTATAAAATTTGGGCTAAAAATCTAAACACCAAGCCCAAAAATATAAGACTTTAATTGAATTTAGGAGATAAGAGCTTGGAACTATTTTGGTGTTATATTTTTTTTTAATTTTGAACCCTGAAAAAAAATAGAATTAGATTTAATAATAAAACGGATTCCTACAAAAATAGGCTCCAATAATTAAAAAAGTATTATGACTATTAGAGGTGATTCTAGACGTGGGTCAAAATTACATGTCTATAGTAAGCTCATGAAATCTTTCAAGAAACTTTATTACGTTTCTCACATTCACCCAATCATCACATACAAATGGACCTGCAACATTCCTATCCTCACAAACATGCGTACAAAGATGAGTAGAAAATCCATCATCAAAAGATGAAGCTTGTCAAAGGCCTTCTAAAAGCTTTGCGCCGTTTCCAACATCAAGTAGGTGGAATTCCACCTAGTAGGAACATCCAAACACAATATTTTACTATATTCTACCTCTTGATGTGCACAACATTCCCTAAACTTTAAGGTCCTTTGCGGAGATGATCTCACATACCTCACAGCTTGTCTAACAGATTTTACAGAAATATCAATTTCTTTCAAACCATCTTGCACAATTAGATTAAGTATGTGAGCCATGCATCTCACATGAAGATGCTTACCACTCATCGAATTAGTTTTTCACATATCTAGTTATTTAGATAATTCTTTGATCATGACATCATTTGAAGAAGCATTATCAACAGTAACATTGAATACCTTATCCAATTTCCATTCAAGCAAATAATTACCAATAACTTTTGCTATTTCGTCACCCTTATGACTAGAGATAGGGCAAAAATTTAGTATTATTTTGTGCAACACCCAATCTCTATCAATAAAATGACCTGTCAAACACATATAGTTAATTCTTTGTAACGAAATCCCTGTGTCTGTGGTAAGGCAAATTTTTGGTTTTACTTCTCTGAAATTTTTCATTAGTTTAAGCTTCTCGTCACTGTAAACTTGAAAACAATCCCTTGTAATTGTCCTTCGAGAAGGAACATTAAATAGAGGTTGGGTTATGCTTAGAAACTTCTTAAAGCCTTTCTTTTCAACAAAGCTAAAAGGTAATTCCTCCGTAATTACCATCTCAACTAAAGCCCTCCTAACTAGTTCTTGATCAAATTTCCATAGAACTCCACCATTAATTTGCCCATCCTTTTGTAAACACAATTGTGTTTGAGTATTATCAACTTTCCATGGTATTTTTGGACACTTCTTTAAATGAGTATTCAATGATGTTGTTCCATTCAATCGTGAATCAGCTTTATAATCACGAACACAATGTTTACACTTTGCTCTATCACCTCCATTATCATCTTTAAACTTTTCAAAATGATCCCAAGCAGTTGATCTACACTGTACAGATTTTCTTTTTTTTGGGCCTTGACTAGTTTCAACTGAATTTGTAGGTGAAGAAGTAGGTTCGCTTTCAGATGAACCCACCTCACTTACTCTACTTTCAACTTCTGCCATCTATAGAAAATCGAATGAAAACAGAATTAAAAATACAAATTGGTATACGATATAAATCTAGCATGTCACAACTCGCATAAAATCAAGTCGGCAGTCTGCACAGAGGCAAAAGAACAAAAGAACAAAAGCAAAAAGAGAGGAAAAAAAAGTAAAAAATAAAGGATGCAACTGTCACTTCTTTTTGGAAAATGTTAAGTTGTTAACTCGAAAGAGTCCTAAAAGTAAGACGCAAACGCGCATATATACTATAAACAATAGTAGAAAAATTGAAAGTTTAAAGAAACCAGCAGGAGGAGGAGGAGCGATGCCAACGAGGGAAAATTGAAAAGGAAATCAGAAGAAGGAGGTAACCACTAACCTGAGGTGGAATATATATAGGCTGGGTACCTGGAGCTAAGTCAATACAGAAATCAATATCACAATCTGGTGGCATGCCTGGAAGATCAGAAGGAAACACATCAGAGAACTCCCGGACTATGGGCACTGAATCAATCGCCGGAGTCTCTGCCGTAGTATCTCCAACATAAGCTAGATAGGCCAAACAACTCGTGTCAAGCCTTCAAAAAAGAGATAACCTAGCTAGATGCACTGACAGACGAACCCTTCCACTCCAACCTAGGCAACTCTGGCATCGCTAAGATAACAGTCTTGGCATGGCAATTAAGGATGGCGTGATAAGGAGATAACAAGTCCATGCCCAGGATGACCTCAAAGTCGGTCATATCGAGCAGCAGAAGACCTAGTCTCATAACCACAGAATGTAACAATGCAGGACCGGTAGATCTGATCCACAACAATAGAATCGCCCACCGGAGTAGACACATAGACAGGAGTACCCAAGGACTCACGAGAAACACCCAGGAAATGAGAAAACAGAGATGAAACATATGAATATGTAGATCCTGGGTCAAATAGTACGTAAACATCTATACCGTAGACAGAAATAATACTTGTGATCACGGCATCTGAGGCCACTGCATCTGGTCTGGCCGGAAAAGCATAGAACCTAGCTGGAGCGCCACCTGACTGGCCGCCACCTGACCGGCCTCCACCTCTAGGATGGCCCATACCCACCTGCCCTCCGCCTCTGGGCGATCGGACGGCTGGTGGGGCAGCTGGTCCTGTAATCATAGGCTGCTGACCCCGTTGCACTGCCTTGCCCTAAAGCCTGGGGAAAAACCTCCACACATGACTGAGATCCCCGCACTCGAAACAACCTCTCAGTACGGTGGGCTGCTGACCTGAAGTCTGAACCTGATGGCCTGAATACCCACTGGAGGAACCCTGAATAGATGGTGGGCGATAGGAACCCTCTGGAATGGCGCTGAAATAAGGTCACACTGGAGCACCCCGAGGAGGTGGCGGTGATGGATATTTGGGCCTGCTAGACCGACCCCTCACAAACTGGCCTCTACTCCCAGTCGGGGCACCTTGGAACTCTCCAGAATATCGAAACCGCTTATCCCTCGTAGCCTGCTCCCGGCTGTGCTGACATACACCCTCGATCCTCCGAGCTATCTCTACAACTAGCTCGTAAGAAGTCCCTATCTCAACCTCGCGGGCCATGGTGGCCTGAATGCCAGTGTACAAACCTGCAACAAACCTCCGCACTCTCGCTGTATCGGTGGGAATGATCATAAGTGCATGGCAAGACAACACAGAGAACCTCGCCTCATAGTCGATCACTGATATCTGACCCTGCTAGAGTTACTCAAACTGAAATCGTAACTCTTCCCTCTGAGATGGCGGAATATACCTATCCAGGAAAATACGGGTGAACTGGTCCCAAGTCATGGGAGGTGATTCTACTGGTCTACTGAGGATATATGACTGCCACCACCTACGGGCCTTGCACTCCAGCTGGAAAGTAGTAAACTCCACCCATGGAACTCCAATATCCTCATGTTGTGCAGTCTGTTCCTGCACTGATCAATAAAGTCCTGGGAGTCCTCATGTCACTCACCTCCAAATACAGGAGGATGAAGCCTGGTCCACCTGTTCAATAGCTTCTACGGATCGCCGGTTGCAGCTGGTCTGGGCTCAAGTATAGCTGCTGCAACTGGCTGAGCTCCGCCCACAGGTAGTGCGCACGGGGTCTGATATATGGCAGTGGTAGGGGTCTGTGATCCCCCTCCCGCCTGAGATGTGGCTGGGTCTGCTGGAAATAAACCAGCCTGGGTCATAGTATCCGTGAACCATAGCATACGGCCTATGACCTCCTGGAAACCTGGCGCAGACATGAAATCCACCAGGGCTGGCTCTGCTGCAAACACCTCGCCTTGCTTCTCAATAGTAAGATCCTCTACTGCATCCACTGGTGGAATAGCTGGAGCAACTCTGGGACGTCCTCGTCCTCTACCACGGGTTGGAGCCCTCCTTCGGCTTCTGCCTCGGCCTCTAGCAACCGAGGGAGCAGCTCCTCCATGGTTTGGAACATCCGTTGCGTGCGTTCTCACCATCTGAGAGAGAATAAGAGAAAGATACTTTGTACCACATCAACTGCACGATAGAAGATAAAGAAAGAGTAGTTTCCTTACATCCTATAGCCTCTCGAAGATAAGTATGGACGTCTCCGCACCAATCCGCTAGACTCTATTAGGCCTGCTCATAACTTGTGAGACCTACGTGAACCTAGTACTCTGATACCATATTATCACGACCCAATTCTCCTATAGGCCGTGATGGCGCCTAACATTACCGCTAGGCAATCCAACAGTGAATGAAACCATGTTATATCTCTTTTAATAAGTTTTCAAGTAATTAAACTCCATTAATTAAAAGGTTAAGAAACAGCAAGTTTAAATAAATAGACGAAAGTAGCTGAGTGCAATCATATAGAATAATCCAAAACCATATGACTGCTAGTGTGTGTGCCAAGACCTGGTGTCACAACTGTATGGGCATTAATAGATTATACAAAACTCTAGCTACTATCTGAAATGAAAATAGACAAAAATAAATGCAAATGAGAGACTTTAGGTGCTGCGGAACCGCTCGGGAAGCAGCTTACCACTAGGCCTCGGGATATTCGGGATGCGCGCCGGTAGGACCGCCAGATACACCTGCCTCATATCATGCATGATTAGTGCAGAAGTGTAGCGTGAGTACATAAACAACATGTATCCAGTAAGTATCTAGTCTAACCTCGAAGAAGTAGTGACGAGGGGTCGACTTCGACACTTACTAAGGATTAACAATATGAATACAAAAATTCTGATTAAGCATGAGTTATATAAATAATTATAGTGACTCATTAACAAGCAGGTGCAAATAATGCTTTCACATTTTAATAAATCCCAAATAAATTATCCGTCATTAATAAGTGTAACCTCATAAGCCACAAAATAGTATTAAGTATGATTAGCCTCCGAGTATTATTAAGCATGATTTATGCCGAGGTCGTACGGCCCATCCAGAATAACATGTACACTACTGAGGGACGTGTGGCACGATCCATAGATGCATCTATCTAATGCTGAGGCGTTCGGCCCGCTCCACAAGAAGAGAGGATACTTTATAAGCGTTTGACTTAAACGCTATAACAAGGCTAATACACCATGCAATAAAATTTCCATTAAAGGTCAAGTAATCCGCAAAAAATTCAACTAGGTGAAATTCGATCTTTTACAATCTCTCTAACTAGTTCTAATAATTTAGGCACGTAAATTGACAAGTAGGGTGCAAGTATCACAAGTAATTCATGATTCGGGTCCTAAATTACTCGGACATAAGCATAAATAGTGGCTACGCATGCGTATGTAGCCCCCACAATTAGAAGCAATTACTACTTTAAATCACCTATAGGGGAAATTTCTTCTCACAAGGTTAGACAAGAGACTTACCTCATCTCAAGGTTCACTTTCCGGTCACAATTTCGCTCTAAAGCCTCAACTCGGTGTCGAACAATCCAAAACTAGTCAAATATTATATAAATTAATCAATACATGTTCAAAAGTTCATATTTTGACTATTAGAGTGACTACCCAACCCAAATTGAAGGATTCCTAAAATTCATCCCCAGGCCCACGTGCCCGGATTCCGAAAATTTTTGAAGAAAGTTGTTACCCTTAACCTCACGAACTCAAATATTTAATTTTCACTCAATTCCCTAACCATTTTTTTGGTTAAATCCCATTTTTATCAAAATCAAGTTTTTTCATCTAAACCCATGATTTTCATAATTTTACCTGTTAAAATCTACCCATAATCTATGTATTAAAGTCACATTTGATAGAAATTACTTACCTCAAAGTGCTAGGTGAAAACCCCTCTCTAAGAGCTCCAAAATCGCCCAAGAGGTGAAAGAAAATGAGTCAAAATTGTCTAAGTCCCGCATTAAATGGACCATTCTACCTCCAGGACTTCCGCATCTGTGGTCCCTGGGCCACATATGCGGAAGGTTCATCGTAGATGCGGTCCTCTCTTGGCTGGCCTAAGTCCGTATCTACGGAATGAAGGCTCGCTCCTGCGGCGGAAAAGTTGCACCTGCACAAGTCCCCGCTTCTGCGATTCCTTGACGGCTTTTGTGGTCGCCCATCTGCGGTCGCCTTGTCCGCATCTGCGATTCCTGGCTACCCAGGTTGGGCCACTTCTGCGGCTGCTTGCTCGCTTTTGCGAGCTCGCACCTGCAGCTGGCTCTCCGCAGGTGCGATTACACCAGAAGCTGGGTGCTTCAGCTGTTCACCCATGGCTAAACGACCTCCGCGCATCGTTTGAATGGCATTCGGGTCCCCAAGGCCCCGTCCAAACATGCCAACATGTTTGAAATAATAAACGGACTCACTCGGACCCTCGGAACGCGGAAAACAATATTAAAAACTAGCAATCGCAACCCAAAACCAATAGAATCAACTTATGAACTTCAAATTTTTTCAAATTACTCCGAACGCGCCGAAACATACCTAAACTACTCGGAAAGACTCCAAATTTTGCGTGCAAGTCTTAATTGCAATACGAGACTATTCCCAGGCTCGGAATCCCAGACGGACCTCGATAGCATCAAAACTCACTCCAAACCAAATTTAAAGAACTTTAAAACCTTCAAGGTGTCAACTATCAATATTAAGCGCCGAAACGCTCCCGGATCATCTAAAACCCGATCCGAACATACGCCCAAGTCCAAAATCATCATTCAAACCTATTTGGATCGTAAAATCTCAGTTCCGAGGTCGTTTACTCAAAATGTTGACCAAAGTCAGACTTAGCCCCCCTTTTAGCCAACCTTAACGAACCAAGTGTTCCGATTTCAACCCGAACTCTTCCAAATCTCGAACTAACTATTCCCGCTAGTCATAAAACAATAAAAGCACATACAATAGAGTCTTATTTAGAGGAAGAGAATCTAAAAAGCAAAACGACCAATCGGAACGTTACAAGCATGGGTTTTCAATTTTGTTGGTTGACTTTTGGGTGATAAGAGATTTCTTTTTCTATTCAAAAGGTAAGAGGAATATTGTTTAGCTGTCCTAAAAAGATGGGGGGG
>MCJB01050992.1:16238-34254 GCA_002018475.1 Nicotiana obtusifolia
GGGGGGGGGGGGTTAAGGTGTAATTTATTTTACTCTAATAATAATAAGTCTCTCGCATGTGAGATCATAAATCTAATTGTAGCATCACCATTCACCGATACAAATTCTGGTTACACGTGGTATTAAAAAAAAGGGGCCTCTGAATGGTACGACGACCAAATAAATAAAAGAATCTTAGTTTAGAATAAAGTGGGGGAGGTTCTCTTTGCATTTAGGCCTTTGATTCTGCGGGGCGAGGTGGTGAAAGGAGAAGCACCAGAAAGTTAGAGAAATTAGGAACCACGCGAACCAAAATATACTACAACTCCGTATAACAAACACACAGAGAAAGAAGGAATAAAGAAGCATTCCGTGTACTTTGGCTCTAGGTTGGGGAGGCTGTTTGCCTTGTCCGAAAGGTCAGGGTCAAGGCCAGAGGAGACGAATTCGCATTCATCTATGGAAACGTGTTCCTCACTGAACCTTCTGCTTTTTATCAAAATATCATGACCTTTGACATTCGCGAATTCGCGATTCTCAAAATTTGAATTCGCCTCTATTCTTTCCCCTTACCTTAATGGTCTTCTAAGTCCCCTCCCCTTCCCTTCATTTCTTCTGCTTCTTTCCCATCTTCAGGTAACTTTCTCATCTCCCTCTATCTGATGTGTATTGGTGTATGAGATGATCATTTTCTTGTGAATTTTTTATGTTGCTGTTATGATGTGTGTTTGTTGAAGCTTTGACACGTTTAATTTGATCATTTGGACCTATAATTACCACTTCAACATTTTTTTATTGATTCTTCTTCTAGGTGTGGATGAACAGATTTAAAAGTTTACTTAGCCATATTGATTTTATTCTGATAAGTAAAAACTGAGGTGATTTGAGATGTCGTCGTGATTTGTGGCATAAGAATTCGAAGATCGAATTAACAAATTTCAGCATTTCTATATTTTGTCGACTTACCTTTGAAGTTTCTTCTGCCTAGTCCTTTAATATCAGAGTTTGGAACAAATTCAATTTCCTTTCTTTAATGCTGCTTATCTTTCGTCTTCTGATTATCTACTAATACATGCTTTGATGCACTCTTAATGGAAAACGAATAAATTGCTTGTTGTGTTATGTTTTTTCTGTTATTTTGTATAGGTTTTGCTGGTATTGTAAGTCATGCCGACATATACAGCAATAGCTATGGATAGATTAATCGAATCCGGGGGCTCAAAATCCATGGCAACTTTCAAGAGCATTCCTGACTCGAAGTTTGCGAGGAGGAACAACACTCCTAATTCAAGTATTGATAGGAGCAAGAACCGTTCTACTTCAAAACTAGAAAGAAAAACTGTTGAGTCTAATGTAAAGTTGGATGGTACAAATTGTAAGTCCTCTGTCATAGTAGATAGGAAAGACCACTGGACTCAAATATCTCCTGCACTATATACAACTCCCAAGCCAATGCCACTTCCAGATTCTCCTTCGTCATTTCCTCCATCACCCTACATAATCAATCACAAGCGTCGAGGTCCACGGCTTTCAAAGAGTTTCACTGAAGATGATTTCAGCACTCAACAACAAGCTCTAGATGGAGAGAAGATAGATGAGAATGTAACGGACACGGAGAAGGAGCTCCCCGATACATCTATTGATGATTCTTCCATTTCTAGGGAGACAGTTAATTGTGCAAAAGAGGATAGTTTACTAGGCACTACTGATAACCTGGTTAATGGTGGTGAAGTGAGTGACCTCTGTAATGGGGATCTTCTTCACCAAGATTTGCCTAATGGTTCAGCTGGGCAAAATGGTACGTTGAAGTCTGTTGCATTCAATTTGCACAGAGGTGGTGAAGCTGATGATTTCTTTGACCCCCAGGAATCTCTGAGTGTCAAGAGTAATGGTGAGAGTGAGAATAACAGTGGATTGCAGCGCTCTGTAAGTGCCATGACTCCGTTGGGAGAATTTTATGATGCGTGGGAAGGTAGTCACCTTTCTATATTCTGATCATTTTCATGGTTATGTCTTTCTATGCTTATATTTCTATTGACTGAGGTGTTTATTTGTTCCTATTCCACTAATGGTTTGACTGTTTTCTTTGCTACCTGCTTTTTCTTCCTTTTCTTTTTCCTAGCTGTCAACTTGGTTTCATGTCTTTTCCCTTATGTATAGTTGTAGGATTTACATTTTTCAGTCAACTATGCAAGTTTTTTTATTCTATGTAAATACCTTGACGATTGAGTGCCTTTTCCTTTCCTTTTAATAAGTAATGGACTATCGTATGTTATCACCACGACTTAATGTAATTCGATTATGACACAATTTTTGGTTCCCTTATTCGCATCCTCAGAACTATCTTCAGAGAATGGGCCACAGATACCTACACATGATTTTGAAAATGAGCTGCGAGAAATAAGATTGAGCTTATTAATGGAAATTGAAAAGCGAAAACATGTAGAAGAAGCTCTAAGTAACATGCAAACCCAGTGGCAAAGGATTCGTGAACGGTTATCCCTTGTGGGGTTGAACTTCCCTCCATGTCCAGTTGCTGTAGAGGGAATGGACAATGAACAGCTAGATGATCAGGTGGAAGATTTGTTTCAACAAGTCCACATCGTTCGGTTTGTATCAGATTCTATTGGAAGGGGAATAGCAAAGGCTGAGGTGGAGACAGAAATGGAGGCTCAAATTGAGTCGAAGAACATTGAGATGGCTCGACTATGGGACAGGTTGAATTATTACGTAGCTGTAAATCGAGAGATGTCACATAGGAATCAGGAAGCTATAGGTGAGTTTATGTTCCATGTTACTACTTATAATTTGAGCCCATGTTATGTTGCACGTTCAATATCGGTGTATGCATGTTCTTTCGGCATTGCTTAGACAAATGCTTAATGAGAACTTTCATTTATTGTTTATACTTCTGTTTCTATCCATCTTTGCTTGTTGCTTCCACTAGATAGGTATGCTGATAGGTAACAACTAGGTCCTCAACCTTTCTTACTTAGTCTAACTATAGTTTTATAGGGATATTGGTTAGAGCCAATGGCAACTGCCTCTTATTTGAGATTTGTGCAAGAATTAGAAGTTATGTTGGCATCTGCTATTATATAGACAAGATACTCTGTTCAATTTGCAAATTCACCTGTCAGCATTGAAACCGAGAAACAGGACAGGGCCCAAAATAAACATAGTAATTTAGTGGTTTCCTCTAAACTGCAAATGTCTTCCCCACTGTTCCATGCCGAAAGCTTATGTTTTGTCTTTAGTGCATCCAGAATAATGTCTTGGGCTGTCGGGTATTTTACACCCAAACTTCATTGTGCACTTTTACAAAAATAAATGCAGTTTTTCCTGTATTCTTTTCTTAGAAGAATAACATGGCATATGGCCGATACACATTCCTTCAGCAAACATTAAACATAGACTTGATTTTAGTTCTCATATCTATTATCGTGATAGTCAAAGTAGGACAATTATTTCTGAACCAAGAGAAAAATACTAAGATGCAAGACTTATTGACTGCTTATTATCTATCAAATTAGATTGTATGCACGATATGTCATCCGATTTGCAGAAGGTTATGAAAGACCAATATTGAGGTTAGTGACTTCCTTGCTAACATTCGACTTACATCAGGAGTAGATTAATTCTGATTTGAGAGGTGGAGTCTTTGAAGTTCTGAACTTGCTACCGAACCCAGAGCTCGTTTTAGTAACACTTAATGGGTTCGCAATTAAATTGTTTTACATATTTAATGAATTTCCTAATACAAATACATGATCTAAGCAAAAGCTACTCGGTTTATCCGAACCCGTATGTAATACTGAAGCTCCGTCCTGAATGCGTCCATCCAAGGCCTTACAGATTTAGTTATGTTTCCCGAGTGACAATTCTCAGGCTGCTGCTCTGATTATGTATTCTTGGTACCTGCGCTCCATCAGGGTTAATTTTGTGTACAAGTGACCTTTTCTATTTTTTTGTGCTTTTTTATTGGTTGGAAAGATATCAACCAGCAGATTCTTTTGATTTGGGAGAATGACAGTTTCTCTGTTTCTGTTGGACCGCGTAGAGACAGCGCGGCGTCTTAGGCAAATAAGGAAGAGAAAGCAGAAGAAATGGATATGGGGGTCGATTGCTGCTACAATTACACTAGGCTCTGCTGTCTTAGCCTGGTCTTACTTTTCTGCTGAAAGAACATCATCTTCTTCAAATCAGTCTCATAGTCTTGAGGGTGACTCCACATCAGAACTATGAGTTCTCAATGAATTGGTTAAGGTGTGCTTATTATACAGGGAAATAAGGAATCAGGAGATCAATCTTACTGTCTTGTGAATATCTCATATATTCTTTTCCTTTTTGATACATAAAGCATATTTCTGCTATTGCACATGTACAGTTCCTTGAAAATAAATAAAGCATTTGCTCTGGGTTTGTTAGCACAACTGTGAAATGGTTCATATAACTTTTCAGTTCTTGGTGTTGGAGGGAACGTTTTCTTTGTGAGCTTTGCAGGCTTGGAGGAGCAATTGCCCCTTAGACGCAGCTTGCCTACAAACTCTTGATTAGATTTCTTCAGCTGACGGAAAAGTTAACATTTGTTCACTAAAACTGCACGGTAGTGCTTTTCAGTTTGCATTCATCAGAAATCAATTGAGTACTATTATTTTGTTTTGCTAAGAGTAGCAACAGCTGATACCACTGGACTTGCTGCGTTGATGCCAGTTAAAGGAAGGGCGAAGGTATGTCACTACCACAATGAACACTTCCTCGGAGTTCGAGATCATATGTTGTATGGTGATCCTCTAAATGACCCTTTGAGGAAAACTAATAAATGTCCCATAGAAGATACTTTCCTGTTAATAAGTAATTATAAAAGAACTTGAGCTTCACGTCGGATTGAATGGAACTAGAAAACAAGAAATAATCGACATAATATCCTTAGAGCTCCTATTGGTATGGCTTAACATTTTTGGTGTTTGATGGTTGGACGAAAGATTTGTGCAATGTTTTGGGTGAATTCTGTGTCAGAATCTAATGGGTTTCCCCAGAACTAACAAGAGTTTTTATTCAAAGCAGTTACTGAACTATCCGTTGACCTTCTATGCATGTAATCTAAACTATCCCTCTCTTATTTGAGTCGATGACTGTTTTGGTCCCACAGCTAACAGAAGTTGCTATATATCGAAAAAATAATCATGTTATCAAGAAATGACCACGTAAGCTTTCCAATTGCCTAAAATGGAGGCCCAAGTAAATAAACACTATCTTTTCTTGCAACATGATCATGCTAGAAATCTGAAGAATCAGAAAATGCACTACAATTAAAGCTTGAAAACCGTAAACGAACTGTTGAAGATTTGCTGATCAGATAGGGAATTTATTATTTACTTTGAAGTTGGCTTCTTCAGAGTGGCAGAAGCAAGAGTTAGTGATGCTCATGTTTTCCCCAGAAATTGTATTGGCTTATGCTTGCTTCATCTTTTTCCTCTGCTCCTCACCTTCCACAGAAAATAAGCATTTGGTTTCCAGCGCTTGGTTTCTAATGTCTGTTAATGGCTGGACCGTGATGGCTAAAACCTATTTGCTTAAAGGGCCATATGGGACAAGTATGATCACGAAGGATATGCGATACTGTTTGACCTCTGACTGATCCAAGTCTTTTGGATATGAATTTGATTACTGTATGTCCTTTAGAAGACCACCTGAAACGAAGCAAGAAGATTTGAGCCTCATACTGTAGGCCTAGCAGGTACACAATGATCAACTGAATCCAAGAGGGTTAAGAAGGTACCCGATTCTTGTCTGTGGTTTCGTTGACGAATGTGGTACAGGTTTGGTATCACTTGCACTAACTTTTCAGCAGCTGATCACCTATTGGTGAGTGTAGGGCCAATTGGGGGCTCGATACCTTTGTCAATTTGTGAAACACACCACTCTACCATGTCTTTTACCAAAAGGTAGGTAAATCTCGCCGCAGATGTCGCCTCTAAATGCGTCCATTCATTCACTGCCAAATGTTTTTAAACGAACCAAGTAGGACCTACTAGACTCATTTGCATTCACTGCCGCAGACCTCCGCTAAAATTTGACCGGGGATGATCATCCCACTTTCGGGGAAGTGTAGAGTTAAAGCTGCTAATTAGAGATGTCTTTATTTTTTAGTCACTGTTTAAAATGTATTTACTCTTTAATCAGTGTTTAATAAATTTTTATTCGTCCGGACGAAAATACCCTATGTGCTAGACATGGGTGCTATGTAAATATTAAAGACATGGTGTTCTTAACTTCATAAATGTTGTGTAAATATTAAGGACAAAGTGTTCTGTATTTGCAACTTTCATTATTAAACTTTAGGACGTTATGTCCTTAATTTCATATGTGCAGTGTAAATGTTAAGTTTGACATGACGTCCTTAACTTTATGTGTGCAGTGTAAACATTGATATTTACACAGCACTCATGAAGAAAGGGTAGCAACATCTTTTCGTATTAATTTTAATAGAGTAGTGGTTATTTTTGCTCGGCATTAAAAATACTAGATAAAAAACTAAAATATCATGTCAAAAAGTGGCTATCCCACGATCATTTCTACCCTATTTTCCCTCTTTTCTCGCTAAAATTCGATACCCGTATTGAACCTTGATTAATTCGAATTGAAGTTGCATAAGCTCCGTTAAAAAGGAAATGGCTCCATACCAGAATTCGTTTACACTTGAGGCTCCAAGTAGAAATCTTTGATCAAGAATTAGTGGATTTTATTCTGCCCACTATAACTCCCGGTGATTTCCACTTTCCCTTTCGTTTGCACCAGTTTGATAATTTGGTCATGAAAGGAATATTTGAGAGTGGTGTCTCTGACAATAAAGGAACTACACCGTATGGAAGAATCTATACTGATTCATATTGCATATGCGTAGCATAGTTACTACTTCGTTCTTTACAAGAAAACGATAGTCTCTGAATTGTGAGAGTCAATCTATGTAATTTCAATGTAAATTTTGAATGTCAATTTCTTATTTTTGAATAATTAATATTATCATATATGGAATAATGGAAGTACATAAAAGGTGTTATTAATATCATGTTTCATTATTTCCAATATTGACAATAATTATTTTCGAAATAGAACGGGTACGTAAAATCAAAGAAAGGACGAGCTGCTGTCCTCTCACATAGGCTGTTGAAATTGAATTCCTCCCTACCTTCATGTTCTTTAAGTTGTAGCAAGCCACATGGGCGGAGTTACATGCCTTAAAAACCAATGATAAGGAACAGCTGGACAGGGAAGTCATTGTTACGTCTAATTAAGCTTTATCCAAAATTGTGTAAAAATGCTTGCCATTTACATAGTTTTCGTATCCTTATGAATTGGCTGTGGTGCATAGCTTTAAAATGACAAGAATCGAGTTTTCAACCAGATGAACTTGATGATGTTCCAAAATAAATGTAGGAAAGACAAAGACATCGCCCGTATTATCTAAAACCTTGCAACAAATTTCATGTGTATGGGCAGATAAGAGAGCTGTCACAATTCACAAATGCTTCCAGAAAATATTGGACAGCACATTAATTGGCCACAAAGTTGTGGCTTTCTTTTTTAAAGTTTTTCCCTTCTATTTAATTTAGTGGTTGGAGAGGATATATAGCTCCCTCGGGTTAATGTCAAAATTCACTGTTTTCCCCCATAAAACAGTGGTAATAATGGTTGGTTGATCACTATGTGACTTACCTGCATAATTTCCTAATGGATTCTTGTGTAAGACAGGTAAAGGGAAAAGCTACTCCATATATGGTCCCAGACATCAGTCTTTCCAAAATGGCCCTAACTATTTTTACAAAGGTGTCGGCACGCTCTGGTTCGCTTGGTTAAAATTACATGACATTTTTTTATAAAATCAAAAATTTAAAGTTAGATTCGCTCTTTTTTGTAAAGCATACTGTACAATTTACCTTTTTGTTTGAAAATGAATGGTTCCTGTCTTCAAAGATAGTAGCCATTCTTCCCTTTTTTTGTCTGCTTATTATCCACCTCCCAAAACAACCTAAATGGCAGTCACTGTTACTTTCCTCTGATAGTTAATAATAGTGGTGGGGACACATTTTAGACAAACTGCTACAGAGCCCCACACTACTCTGATCTGAGCTGCTAATAAAAATGCTTTTTTTCTTGCCTTCATTGGCATTCTAAACCCATAATTCTCAAACCAAAATAAGAGATGAAGAAGCACTTGGCTTCTGCAATTTTTCTAATTTTCTTGGTGCAGAATATCTGTTTCTTTGTTGAAGTTGAAGCGGGGGATGGCTTTATCAGGACAAGAGGGATACATTTCATGCTAAATGGCGATCCTTTTTATGCCAATGGGTTTAATGCCTACTGGCTAATGTATGTAGCTTCTGACCCTTCTCAAAGATCCAAAGTTTCAGCTGCATTTAGAGAAGCTTCAAGCCATGGCCTTACTGTTGCCAGAACTTGGGCTTTTAGTGATGGTGGATACAAGCCACTACAGTATGCTCCTGGCTCTTACAATGAGGACATGTTTAAGGTCTTTTTTACTACTGTACTGATTTTGTTTTATCCTTTTATTTGTTATGACCTAATTAATGTTATTTTCTAAATATACATTCCAAAGTCTTACTTTTTTGTAACTAATTGTAATTTGAAGGGGCTGGATTTTGTGATATCGGAAGCAAGAAGGTACGGAATGAAGGTTGTATTAAGCTTGGCAAATAATTATGAGAGCTTTGGGGGGAAGAAACAATATGTGAACTGGGCTAGAAGTCATGGGCAGTACCTCAATTCGGATGATGATTTTTTTCGAAACCCTGTTGTTAAGGGCTATTACAAGAATCATATTAGGGTAACCAGAAAATTACATGTCATCATTTTAATTAATTTGACTAGAAAAAAGGCATGACATTTATTAGTTATTTGTTCTTTACTATTGCAGACTGTTCTCAACAGATACAACACCTTCACTGGAGTTGTTTACAAGAATGACCCAACAATCATGGCGTGGGAGCTTATGAATGAGCCAAGATGCACATCAGATTCTTCTGGAAGAACCATTCAGGTTCTTGTGCTTATCTATGCATTTATCTAATTTTTTAAAGCAAAGAATTTAAATCAATGGCTCAACTTTTAAGAAGATAACCTTTTCTTGTTGGTTCCTCTTTTTTTTCTTCTTCTGAATTTTTAATAAAATTGGGGTCGGGATTCCTTCCTTTTCTGCTGTGGTTGTTTTTACATTTTCTGCAAGTCAGATGCAAACAATTAAGCCTCGAAATACGGTGATAAATTGTGATATAGGATAAGTTTTAAAAAATCATGAATTATAAAGTGAGACTATATATTATATATAATACATAAACTATAATCCTAGTGTTTGGTGTGTCCTACTAAAATATGGGATATGTGACTTAGCATAAAGCTATAGTATTTGGTTTTGCAAATCTTTTAACTTTGAATTTCAATCCTTCTACTGTTCGGCATTTGAGGGGCCTTATGTAATGGGTGCCTATATTTTCAAAAATACCCCCTTCTTAGTAATGAATAGTACGGATGTGGGTGCATATCATCCTTATATGAACACCAAAAGCCGGTAGTGTATTTAATAATAAAATTGTTATGATGCCTAATACGAATACACGCCGTATCCGTCCTCAAAATTAAGTGTCACTTTATTAGATATGCACATTTTAAATTCAAGAAAACAATAAATTCAATAACCCACAAAGCATTAGATTCCGCCTCAGCAAATACATCCCTTGAATTTAAAAGGGTCTAGCATGGTTAATTATTAGAGAACCGAGAAAGTTGTCCATTAATTATCATCCAGGGTAGCTCCTAGGTTAGTTCACATAATTGACTAGAAATTAATATCATCTGCTTTCCCTGCCGTTTCCAAGTGCACCTCATTTCATTTATTACTTCTGATGTCACTACATCCTAATGCAAGAATTCAACATGAAAAGGATTTACCCATGTTTCATTTCTTTGTGTGCAGAGCTGGGCAACAGAGATGGCTTCTTATGTTAAGTCTATTGACCGAAACCATTTATTAGAAGTTGGCTTAGAAGGATTCTATGGGCAATCAACTCCTCAGAGGAGGAATCTGAATCCTAGTTTTGACATAGGAACTGACTTCATCGCCAACAATCGCATTCCTGGCATTGATTTTGCCACTGCTCATGCCTATCCCGATCAATGGTAAACTTTTCAGAGCCAAATTGCAACATTAGAATAATAGCCTGACAGAGATTACATCACGTGTTCTCTAATGATCGTCTTATCTAACACTTTAAACTATTAAATAAGGTGACACAATTTAATATGATATTTAATCAGCAATCTTGAGTACAAGTTTCACCTTCAGCTAAAATGAAAATACTTTACGTGCTTGACCAAAGAAAAAGAATTAGGTTTGCACATGAGAGACATGTTACAAAATGTCTCATCTCTAATAGATTAACTTTTAGATGAGAAGGGTATAAAGTTTTAAGAGTTTCTTAATTGTAAAGCTATCTTATGACAGGATAACAAACTCAAATGATCAAGCCCAGCTATCATTTCTCAACAATTGGCTGAACTCCCACATTCAAGATGCTCAATATATTCTCCGGAAGCCATTACTGATCACAGAATTCGGGAAATCTTGGAAAGATTCAGGTTTCAGCTCCTACCAGAGGGACCTTCTTTACAACACAGTGTATTACAAGATATATTCATCGGCCAAGCGTGGGGGAGCAGCAGCTGGGGGACTCTTCTGGCAACTTTTAAGTGAAGGAATGGACTCGTTTCGTGATGGATATGAGATAGTCTTAAGCCAGAACCCTTCAACTGCAAATTTGATAGCTCAACAATCTCATAAGTTGTACCAGATTCGGAAAATATTTTCAAGAATGAGAAATATTCAGAGGTGGAAGAGAGCAAAGGCTGCTAGAAGGGGTGATTGGACAGGTAGCAACAGAGGAAGGCGAATTGGAAACTAATGATAAGCTTGCTATGTTTCAGTTTGAAGCTATTAACTTGTGTTTTTAATGAAGTAGGCATGTGTGACAGAGAAAAACTGTCCTAAAAATATTTTGTATGGTATACAACATTCTCTAAACTGTTTGCAAAAGCCCTTCTTAGAGATGATTATGGTTCATCCAGGTGGGTTAATAGATTTACTTAGTCATGTTGTTTTTTAGTACTTAACTACTTATGTTGTTATTCACATGTTTGTAACTTGCCAATTAATATATATATCCTGTCAGTAATAACAATGAAAAAGGAAAGAAGTCTCAACTTTCATTATTTGTGTTATATATTCCCTATTATGAGTTACTACTTAAAATTTATTCAGAAAAACTATCTGATAGCCGAAGTAACATTTGTGTTGCAAGTTTGATGGAATTATCTTTCTAGACAAATAATTGCACAGTGAGTGACTCTTCGCTTCTCTGGTTATACTTGAAAAATTCATGGAGGTTTCAGCATAGCTGTGTAATGATAAGGCATGTGAAGTTTTGGATCGATGAAAATATAATTGTTACACACTGCGGTTCATAAAATGATAGCCAAGAATTCCATGTTTGGAAGTCCGCGAAAGGGCCTGCTCCAGACCCATAACCGGGCTGCCATGAGCAAGGCCATTAATAGCAAACTATTAAAAACATAATACTCACAAAATATTAATTAATGATTAAAAAGTATGGCAGTAAAATATTTTTATATATATATATATATAGCAGATTTCATTCAATTCAAACCAGCAAAAATCAAGCTGCTTAAAAAGGCAGTCCTAATATTTAATATCTTTCCCTATTTTTTCTCTTGAAACCATGCAATAACATAAACACAATTAAAATCCACGGTATATTCTGTTTTCTAATTGTGTTTAGGTATAAAACTTTTATGCACTTTGTCTTTAACATATCCATTAGTATAATTTTAGTATGATTTGATTCACTCCCCGTAGGATCATAGATAACTTCCACAATATAATTTCAATATAATTTATCATATTTATAGTATAATTTTTATAAAATTTATTATATCCACAGTATAATTTAATATAACTAGTTTCTCGGCACGTGCGTTGCATGTGTATACCGGGTCATGTAACATGATTTTGTAAATTAATACCAATATTAGTAAAAAAAAAAATTGAGGAAAAAATTATAGTACATAAAAAAAATATATATATATATAAGTTTGTGTAAATAATCAATGTGTATCATCACTTATTTGTCAAAATCAAAATGAGAAATTTATGAAGATGAACAATTAAATTTTAATTAAGTACATATGATTTTTTTAATCATTTTGATTTTATGATAAGCATGTAATGAAATCTATACTTCATTATATATGATACTCTAGTTGTATGCTTTTTTCTACCATTCCTAATAATAATTATATTGGATCGTCATTGTCTTTTTTAAATGTTTTGTTGTTCTTGATTGTTATCTTCGTGTTTATCTCTTCATGTTCAATTTCGATTGCACCAACTTTTTCAACTTCATGTGTCTTCAGTTAAACGTTTTGTACTTGATCTCCTCAATTTTGTGTTTCAATTTTGATAAGCAATGTGAAAATTTTCATTCTTACTCAACACCACTTTGCGATATAATTTGGATTCTTCTTTTTGTACTAATAAAGTTAGTAGGTTATTTTAAAAGGATCATTACAAAAATAAGGAAAATATTATTAATTGATCTATTTTGTAAAACAAAAATTAAATGAAATTATAATGTAAGATTTTGAGAGATTGATTGTATACGTTTTAATACCGCAACCAAACAAATCTCATAACTTCAACGAGTATAATATTACTCTCCTATTCTAATTTATGTGGTGGTGCTTGACTTGACACGGAGTTTACGAAAGAAAGAGAAACTTTTTGAATTTGTACTCTAAAATAAATTATAAATATTTGTATGGCTTTAATTCAATGAAAGCATAAATTTTAAAGATAAATTATTTCCATATAAGGAAACGTAACATTCATCTTGAGACTTACTAAAAATGAAAGAGTATCACATAAATTGAGACAAAGTAAATACTATGTTCTTTATCATCAAATACCTAAAGTTTTAGAGGGTATCTAAAAACATACATAAATAAACTATTGATTTATTTAGTGATATACAAAAATGTAGGAAAAGAATTGAAAAGTATAAGTGCTTTCCTTTGGCTATAATCAAGATTTTCAATGCTAAAACAATGATGTACAACAATATTATTTACAAAGTTTACTTTCTTGCTACAAAAATTGCTTGCTATATATATATATAGCCGGTTTGGTTTTGATATTTATTTTTTCTAGCGGATATATATAAATTATACATTTATTATACATACTTATATATATTTTGTATATGCGTTATATATATTTATATATTCACCGGCTATTTTTAATTTAAGCAGTTGGATGGGCGTCAAATGAATTAGAATATCCCCAATCTTCATGTCTATGGCCTCTTTTAACAGTATATGTATTACAATTATTTTTTTATTTTTTCCTTTTATACATATTATGCATGTATTTTAATTAAATATTACATAATAAGTATATTTTAGTAATAATTCCGTAAATTCAAAATCAAGTCATATAATTATTAATTTTTAAGAGATGTAGCTTTTTGAAACGTTAGATTTATGAGTATATTATTAACAACTATAGTGGAGTATCACGAACTTTCTTCTAAAATATATATATAAAAAAAAAAAAAGATTAAGTATAATCTAGAAGATAAGAATTTACTATAAATTTTTGATACATTACCTTGGTATATTGTATCCGTAACAAAAGATAGTGCTACATCACGTGCTTCATTAATCAATTTTTGTAGCATTTTCCCATCTTCTTCTGCTAGCAGCAATAAGGTTTTATCATCACATCCGAATTATACAATTAAATATTATCTTAATTGTAATAAATATTTTGATTCTATCAATTAACGACTATGATAAAATTAACAAATAAGTTAACTAAACTACCTTTCGTTCATAAGCATTTCTTTTCCTTTTCTATTCTTTATTAACGGAGGTCTTAACTTTCACTAAAACGTTAAGTATGTCCGTAAAGAAAATTAAAAGAGTAATATGTAAAATGAAGAAGTCTTTAGCTTTCAACTAAATGTGAAGATGCCTATAAAGAATATTAAAAGAATATACATGTGTAGGCTAGCGAAATAACACTGAAACCCAAACGCATATATACCTTTTTCTTTTATGAAATAAGGTATTTAATTATGATGAAAAAGAGAAAGTAATTGAGATCTATTGGACATGGAAGTTTTACAAGAGAATAAAAGAAAGGTCTTTGAGTAGTGAAAGAGAATTAAAATGCTTAACTTCAAACAATATGTATTCCAGTTCAGAAAATATCATATGAAAAATGTAGTATGAATGCTGTTTATTTGCCATTTGGAAAATGAATTGTTGTGACTATTCGCTGAGGATCAGACGTCTTTTTTTTGTTTAATTTCTTAAGTAGGACAATTAGTGTATTAAGAGGGGTATTTTTGTAATTTAACTTTTTAGTTTTAGGGTTCCCACTTTTATAATAATATAGATAATGGTTTATTTGAAGTATTTTTTCCAACTGAAACTGTCAATGTATTTCAATAATTTAAATGTATGCCATATGTATTTTGAATATTTAACTGTATAATGATGGTACAATTCAAGTACCGATAAATATTTTCAAATATAAATATATTGCAAGTATGTATTTTTAATTATTAACTACATAATATCAATGGAAGGTCTTATATATTGTATAATACTAGTATAATTAATAATGGTATTTTGATGAATGTGTTGTTATGTATTTGTAAATCATATATATGGTAGAATTTTGATATTGTAACGATACATGGTGTTATACTAGTACAATAATAGTATCTTGATGTTTCAGACTTTTTAGATGTATTTTTTTTTATGTAAATTAGTTTTAATATTATATATAGAACAATAGTTGTAGTATCATAAGTGATTCAAATATGATGGTACTGATAGAATGAATTCTTTGCGATCATGGGTATATAAAATTTATGGAACGACTATTTTGAAGGAGTCCATCTTCACGTAAAAGGGATAAAATCAAAAAATTTCCTTTCTCATATTTGGCTGAAATATATAGAGTCATTCTAGAGTAAAAGATCAAGAAAGAATTACGAGTGAGAACAAGTGACGGAATTGCGGAACATGATAGTGCTTTCATGAAGTAATGGGAATTTCAGTAAGTTTTTACATTATAAACAAATCAGTATTTCAAAAAGAAAATGATTCTATACCTGTTGATTCCACACAGTAAATTAAGTTAGAGTGTTATAGATTTGGAGAGATGTAAGTGAATATTTGTAAGGCTCAAAATATGACAGAAATTAGGAATGAAAAACTATATTATTATTATAATGGTGAGAGAGAAAGATTAATAAATTGAAATGGATCATAATTGATCCCTTGAATTGTGGGCAAGTCATTAATGTTTACAGCTTGTTTGGATGGTTGTTCCCACGTATTGTATTGTTATTCCAGAATAATATTTGTTTTGATTGTTTCATTAAAATTGGTTGAATTGAATTGTTCAATCCATTGTTCCGGAACAATGAAAAGTTTCATTTTTTAAAACAATTGATTTGGTGTGGAGGGATTGTTTTCTATTTTTTTTTCAATTGTACCCTAACTTATTATGCCATAATTCTATTTTACCCTTTATCTTTTTTGTTTTTATTTTTATTTTAACTCCAAATCTCCAAGGTATAACCTTTGTCTTCGTCCCTTTTTTTTCATAACTTCTGCCGCTTCTAACTATAACGTCAAAGGTGTTTTGCCTTCTTTTGTTTCGTTTTTCTCCTAATTTAATTTTATCTCCAATTCTAATTATCTTTGTTTTGCCAATTCTCGTTCCTTTCTTTATCATAGTTCTTTAACATTATTTTTTATTTTATTATTATTATTATGATCTAGTTAGGAATGGAGTGTACTTATTATTGTTTTTATTAATATTAACTTGTTCCACTTATTTTGTTAGAATTTGCATGAATTTAATTGTTTAATCTATTTATAAGACATATCTGGTGATAAATTAGTAGAAAGAGATTTTCTTAAATTATTTTTATGCGTAATTCTTGATAAATTTAATATTTAAATAATTGAGGGTATTTTAGTAAATTTATCAGTTAGAATACAGTATGATACAGTCAAATCAAACAGCAAAATATTATTTAACAACAGCAAAACAATATAATCTATCCAAACGTTGTATTTATAAAACGATACGATATAGTACAATAATCACGATAGGTAACAATGATCCAAACAGAGTATTAATGTTTAAAATCTATTTTTTTGTGCTATATTTGGAATAAACGAAAAATGCTTTCCTTTAGATAAATAGTCTCAAAGAAGTGATCTATGGTGTAAAAATCTGGGATGAGGGGAGATCCAAAAAATGGGCCCATAATCAGGTTTGGGATCGTAAGGCCTTTTTCTCAGCCAGGGCTACTTGATGCGAAGTTCCAGACTATTAACCAGGTTTGCAAGAGTAAGGCCTTGTTCTCAGCCTAGAACTTAATAAAGGGCCTGGTCCTAGACCCATAATAGGTGATCTTCCCCTTTTCTATTGGTCCATATTTTTCCAACTCTCTATCCATAATGCTTATAGTTCTACCAGTAAATTCCACATATTTTTTGTGTAACAGTTGGAAGATTAGCAAGCTCCGGTAGGTACTAGCTTGTACGAGAAATAAGTTTGTTTAATTAGAATGGAGTAATTTGACTGGTAACTTGATATATCACAAAAATCTTATGAATTACTGTCATCTCTAATCTGAGTAAAGCCCTTAAATCTGAAGTCTAAAGTGAAGGTAGATCAATAGTTGATTTTCTAGGGGTCAATAATACTTTTATGATGAAATTACAAACGCTAGAAATTTTGAGAACCATGACCCACCCCCCTTCAAGCCCCCAACACCATGACATAACTATTGTCCATATATGTTGTGAACCTGCGAGGTCCCCAAAAATGAAAAACTTGTGGAGTTAATTTCTACGAGAAATGAGAATCTCAAATTGTGATGACTCACTTTATTTTCCCGAGCTATTTCATTATTTATATTGTGTGAAATTAAGTCGAGTTAAATGTACTCGAAGTAATTGAAAGGATATGAGACACATGGTCTCATTTAAGGAAGTTTAAGTCGTTAAAGTCAACTACGAAATTGACTTTTGAGTTAGAAGGCTCGGATTTGAAATCCGACGACTCGACTAGCTTCGGGATAGAATATATGACTTAGACGAGTGACCGGAATATATATGATAGACCTCGAACAACGTGAGATTTGAATCGAGGAAGTTTGAATTTCCGGTTGATAGGTCGAATTTTGATTCGGAAGTCGGAATGAAATTCCGAAAGTTGCTGTAGGTTCCTTATGTGATTTTGGACTTGCGTTCAAATTTTCAGACCATTCGGACATCGTTTGGTCGGGTTCGGATCGAAGGATCGAATTGAGGATCCTTGAAGTTCATAGGATTGCTTTCGATGCAAATCTAATAAAGCGATGTTCATCTTAGTGTTCCAAAGATTGGAACAAGTTTGAATGAGGTTATAGAACATGTGTGCATGTTCGGATAAAGTCCCGGGGGTCTCGGGTGAATTTTGAATGGTCAACGGGACTAAATTCGCCGCTCTATAAAGCATTTACCTCAGATTTTCTGGTGTAATTAATATTAAAATTAGCAAACGACCTCCAAATTCAATTTCGTTTGAAGAATTAGCTCCGTCTTGAAATTACGGAGCCGTAGCAAAAAGAATCGTCCAAATCGGACTCCGTATGAAAAAGTTAGAGTAATCTTTGTAAAAGAAAGAAAGGAAATTGCTTAAGGGGTCGCAAATTTGACCTGGCCCATGACTTTTTGCCCGACTTTTGCCCAAATTAAATAGGACCTAGGGTCCATTTCTCTCTTTTGAAACACAATACTCAGTACCCACAAAAGAGAACTTCCACAAACCCACGAGAATCACTCTAAACCAACCCTCAAACTTACATGCAAT
>MCJB01050994.1:0-16070 GCA_002018475.1 Nicotiana obtusifolia
AGGAGCCACCGGTTCTTCAACCTATTAAAGAAAAAGAACGAATTTTCGTGGGGACCAGAATGCCAGCAAGCTTTGGAAGAACTCAAGAGGTACCTTTCTAATCCACCCTTATTACATACGCCTAAAACGGGCGAGTTATTGTACCTTTATCTAGCTATGTCCGAGATAGCGGTGAGCGAGGTCCTAGTTCGTGAGGAACAGGGTACTCAGTTCCCCGTGTATTATGTTAGTAGAATATTAGGGGAAGCTGAAACCAGATACCCACATTTAGAGAAACTGACCCTAGCCTTATTAAGTGCCACTAGAAAGTTGAAACCGTACTTTCAAAGCCACCTAGTCTGCGTAGTGACAACCTACCCGCTCAGGAATGTCATGCACAAACCCGAACTGTCGGGTCGGTTGGCCAAATGGGCCATCGAAGTCAGCGAATAAGACATCCAATATCGACCTCGAACTTCAATAAAATCACAAGTTCTGGCCGATTTCATCGCCAACTTCACGCTGTCGCTCATTCCCCAAGTCGAGAAGGAACTCGTGATTAAATCGGGAGCTCCTTCGGGAGTGTGGATTTTGTTTACGGACGGAGCCTCGAATTCGAAAGGCTCCGATTTAGGAATCGTTTTAAAACCTCCAACCGGAGACACAATCAGGCAATCTATCAAAACTATAAAATTAACTAACAATGAAGCCGAGTATGAGGCTATGATTGCAGGGCTCGAACTAGCCAGGAACCTTGGAGTAGAGGTAATAGAAGCCAAGTGCGATTCTCTCCTTGTAGTAAATCAAATAAACAGAACTTTCGAAGTTAGAGAAAGTCGTATGCAAAGGTACGTAGACAAACTTCAAATTACTCTACACAGGTTCAAAGAATGGAGCTTGCAGCACATTCCGAGAGATCAAAACAGTGAAGCAGATGCTCTTGTGAACTTGGGATCGGCGTTCGATGATGAAGAAGGCGACTCCGAAAAGGTCGTGCAGTTAATGAGATCGGTGGTGGAAGAAGGCCATGCCGAGGTTAACTCGACGAGCTTAACATGGGACTGGAGGAATAAATACATAGAATACCTCAGATCAGGAAAAGCCCCGCTCGACCCCAAAGAATCAAGAACTTTGCGCACAAAGGCAGCACAGTTCTGTTTGACCGATGACGGGACCCTTTACAGAAAAACTATTGGGGGACCCTTAGCCATATGTCTCGGACCAGGGGACACTGAATATATTCTGAAAGAGATACACGAAGGGGCCTGCGGTAACCATTCGGGCTCAGACTCACTGGTGCGGAAGGTAATTCGAGCAGGATATTATTGGGTCGACATGGAAAAAGATGCAAAAGAATTCGTACGCAAGTGTGACGGGTGCCAAAGGCATGCGCCGATCATCCATCAACCAGCCGAAACATTGCATTCGGTCCTATCACCTTGGCCGTTCATGAAATGGGGGATGGACATAGTAGGACCGCTCCCGCGAGCTCCAGGTAAGGCTCAATTTATTCTTTTTGTGACTGACTATTTCTCTAAATGGGTGGAAGCGCAGGCGTATGAAAAAGTCAGGGAAAAAGAAGTGATTGACTTTATTTGGGATCATGTCATCTGCCGATTTGGAATGCCCTCCGAGATCGTGTGTGACAACGGAAAGCAGTTCGTCAGCAGCAAAGTAACTAAATTTTTTGAAGATAATAAAATCAAGAGAATCTTATCTACTCCCTATCACCCCTGCGGCAGCGGCCAAGCGGAATCAACTAACAAAACCATACTTCAAAACTTGAAGAAAAGATTGGTCGATGCCAAAGGAAAATGGAGAGAGATGCTTCCCGAGATTTTATGGGCATACCGAACATCAGAGAAAAATAGTACCGGAGCCACACCTTTCTCCTTAGTCTATGGAGCGGAGGCCCTGATTCCGGTCGAAGTCGGCGAACCGAGCCTCAGATTCTGGTATGCAACCGAAGAATCTAACCAAGAGGCTATGAATACCTGCCTAGAACTCTTGGATGAAAGAAGAGAAGTCGCCTTAGTTCGGATGGCAGCTCAAAAGCAAAAAATCGAAAGGTACTATAATCGAAGAACTCGACTCCGTCATTTCAATACAGGGGACTTAGTGCTGAGAAGAACCACATTCAGTACTCGAGACCCTAACGAGGGTAAATTGGGACCAAACTGGGAAGGCCCTTACACTATATTGAAAATCACCGGAAAAGGCTCTTACAAGCTGGGGACTTTGAATGGCAAACAGCTGCCGAACAACTGGAACATAAGCCATTTGAAAAGATACTACTGTTGAGGTATTTCACCCTACCTTTCTTATTTTCTTCTTACTACATTTATCGATACTAACACATGCAGGACAGCCCGACATCAGACAAACATCAAATCCTTAGGCTGAAAGCGCGCGCTGCACTCTTTTTTCCTTCGTCCGGTTTTGTCCCAATCTGGGTTTTTCGGCAAGGTTTTTAATGAGGCAGCATGTATACCGCGCTACTATATAGAAATCTAGCCACACTAATCTTGTTCATATCAATTTAAAGGGGAGTGAAGTAAAATATCATTAGGGACCGATGTAAGGGTCAAACGGCCAAAAGAGCCGTACCCGAATAGAACGATCAAACTCACCCCCGATCAAATAAAGTGTACTATTACGCTAATCTGAACAAAGTTATTTGATACTCATATCTATGTTGTACTAAGCAAGCCCAAGGGTTTCTTTCTTATCAGTCTTAGCATAATAAAAGAAGAAACATATTGAAGATAGGGAATGCAAGATCGAACTGATCAATCCCGATCTACGGCCAAGGCCGAAGTTCAGCAAGAAATTCTTATGCAAGCAAATCGATCTGCGGCCAAGGCCTGACTAAAATTTAAAAGGGATACAAGATCGAGCTGGTCAATCCCGATCTACGGCCAAGGCCGAATTTCAGCAAGAAATTCTTGTGCAAGCAAATCAATCTACGGCTAAGGCCTGACTAAAATTTAAAAGGGATGCAAGATCGAACTGGTCAATCCCGATCTGCGGCCAAGGCCGAAGTTCAGCAAGAAATTCTTGTACAAACAAATCGATCTGCGGCCAAGGCCTGACTAATATTTAAAAGGGATACAAGATCGAGCTGGTCAATCCCGATCTACGACCAAAGCCGAGTTCAACAAGAAATTCTTACAAAAATCGATTCACAGCCAAGGCTGGACCAATGTAAAAGGAGATGTAAGTCCTATAAGTTCGGACCCAATCCACGAACGATGCCAAACCTAAGGGTATAACATCCACTCAATCGAATTGATTCGCGGCTAAGGCCGGCTTATCTCAGGAATTCCTTTCCGATCAAAAAGCTTGAAAAGACGACCCTTAGCTAAAAGTTGAAATCGGGTTTACTTTATGAAGAACCAGTGTTGTGTTAAGGCACTACCTGGATTCTCTTACCCTTAATGATTAGAAGCGAAGCAGGAAAACAGCTTGATTGAATCACTACGAACAAAACTAAGATGGTTATCATTACAAACAGGGCTAAAAGCCTGATCAGATGTTTGATACATTTTCTTATCTACTTCCAAATATGTTTCCGAGTAAGGCCTATAGCCTAACCAACGACAACTTCTGACAAAGTAGATATATGCAAATGTAAGGGAGTTCAAAATATACTTCAGAAAGGGAGTTCAAAATATGCTTCAGAAAGATCGACCTACAAAATAAAGCTACTACACTATCCAAACTACGAGCAAGAACACCATCAATCGGAGCCATCTTCAAACTCCTCGGGAAAAACTTTTCTCCTCATTTCTTCCTCCTCCTTGGCTGCCTCCTCGATATCTGAAGATAACTCAAAACCACGAGCTTGAAGTTCCTCGAGCAAGTTAAGTCGAGCCTGACATTGATTATAGTCGGTCAACGCCATAGATTGTTGTTGGGCCGCATCAGCATCGGCTTTATACTGGGCTATCGTGTCCTCCGCCTTGGCTTTGGTAGCGGCTATTTCTGACTTCGCCTTGTCAAGCCGTTTGGTTAGGATTGCCCGATCCTGCTTGAGCAATTCAATTTGAGCCCGGTTATATTCGTCTTCTTTGGTCAGAGCATTTATTATTTCTTGGGCTGTTGAGGCTCGTTCATGAAGAGCCGATGTCTCTGCAGTCAAGAGCTCGGCTTTGATCCTCCAATTGCTAGCCTCGGCTTTGGATTCACTCAGCTCGGATTTAAGCCGATCCGACCGGATATCCATTTGCTTCTGCCGATCAACACAAAAAGAATGTTCCTTTTTAACGCCCAACAACTCTGTTCGGAGCTTGGCCAAAGTGTTCTCAAGCCGACTACGTCGCTCCCATTCTAGCTCCATTCCTTCTTTGATACGAAGGAATACTTCGTGATTAAGCACAGAGGACTGCAAAAATACAAACAATTCATCTTCGGTTTGGGAATAAGAATGGGGTTGTTAATGCAATCAAGGGGAGTTGAAAAATTCTTACTTTGTTCAATGCTTGCTGTGACTCATTAAGCAGGCAGGCCCAATCCACNCTCAGATTCCGGTATGCAACCGAAGAATCTAACCAAGAGGCTATGAATACCTGCCTAGAACTCTTGGATGAAAGGAGAGAAGTCGCCTTAGTTCGGATGGCAGCTCAAAAGCAAAAAATCGAAAGGTACTATAATCGAAGAACTCGACTCCGTCATTTCAATATAGGGGACTTAGTGCTGAGAAGAACCACATTCAGTACTCGAGACCCTAACGAGGGTAAATTGGGACCAAACTGGGAAGGCCCTTACACTATATTGAAAATCACCGGAAAAGGCTCTTACAAGCTGGGGACTTTGAATGGCAAACAGCTGCCGAACAACTGGAACATAAGCCATTTGAAAAGATACTACTGTTGAGGTATTTCACCCTACCTTTCTTATTTTCTTCTTACTACGTTTATCGATACTAACACATGCAGGACAGCCTGGCATCAGACAAACATTAAATCCTTAGGCTGAAAGCGCGCGCTGCACTCTTTTTTCCTTCGTCCGGTTTTGTCCCAATCTGGATTTTCCGGCAAGGTTTTTAATGAGGCAGCATGTATACCGCGCTACTATATAGAAATCTAGCCACACTAATCTTGTTCATATCAATCTAAATGGGAGTGAAGTAAAAGATCATTAGGGACCGATGTAAGGGTCAAACGGCCAAAGGAGCCGTACCCGAATAGAATGATCAAACTCACCCCCGATCAAAGAAAGTGTACTATTACGCTAATCTGAACAAAGTTATTTGATACTCGTATCCATGTTGTACTAAGCAAACCCAAGGGTTTCTTTCTTATCAGTCCTGGCATAATAAAGGAAGAAACATATTGAAGATAGGGAATGCAAGATCGAACTGATCAATCCCGATCTGCGGCCAAGGCCGAAGTTCAGCAAGAAATTCTTGTACAAATAAATCGATCTGCGGCCAAGGCCTGACTAAAATTTAAAAGGGATGCAAGATCGAACTGGTCAATCCCGATCTGCGGCCAAGGCCGAAGTTCAGCAAGAAATTATTGTACAAACAAATCGATCTGCGGCCAAGGCCTGACTAAAATTTGAAAGGGATACAAGATCGAGCTGGTCAATCCCGATCTACGGCCAAAGCCGAGTTCAACAAGAAAAAGGAGATGTAAGTCCGATACGTTCGGACCTAATGCACGAACGATGCCAAACCTAAGGGTATAACATCCACTCAATCGAATTGATTTGCGGCTAAGGCCGGCTTATCCCGGGAATTCCTTTCCGATCAAAAAGCTTGAAAAGACGACCCTCAGCTAAAAGTTGAAATCGGGTTTATTTTATGAAGAACCAGTGTTGTGTTAAGGCACTACCTGGATTCTCTTACCCTTAATGATTAGAAGCGAAGCAGGCAAACAGCTTGATCGAATCACTACGAACAAAACTAAGATGGTTATCATTACAAACAGGGCTAAAAGCCTGATCGGATGTTTGATACATTTTCTTATCTACTTCCAAATATGTTTCCGAGTAAGGCCTATAGCCTAACCAACGACAACTTCTGACAAAGCAGATATATGCAAATGTAAGGGAGTTCAAAATATACTTCAGAAAGGGAGTTCAAAATATGCTTCAGAAAGATCGACCTACAAAATAAAGCTACTACACCATCCAAACTACGAGCAAGAACACCATCAATCGGAACCATCTCAAACGAAAAAATTTTCTCCTCATTTCTTCCTCCTCCTTGGCTGCCTCCTCGATATCTGAAGATAATTCAAAACCACGAGCTTGAAGTTCCTCGAGCAAGTTAAGTCGAGCCTGACATTGATTATAGTCGGTCAACGCCATAGATTGTTGTTGGGCCGCATCAGCATCGGCTTTATACTGGGCTATCGTGTCCTCTGCCTTGGCTTTGGTAGCGGCTATTTCCGACTTCGCCTCGTCAAGCCGTTTGGTTAGGATTACCCGATCCTGCTTGAGCAATTCAATTTGAGCCCGGTTATATTCGTTTTCTTTGGTCAGAGCATTTATTGTTTCATGGGCTGTTGAGGCTCGTTCATGAAGAGCCGATGTCTCTGCAGTCAAGAGCTCGACTTTGATCCTCCAATTGCTGGCCTCGGCTTTGGATTCACTCAGCTCGGATTTAAGCCGATCCGACCGGATATCCATTTGCTTCTGCCGATCAACACAAAAATAATGTTCCTTTTTAACGCCCAACAACTATGTTCGGAGCTTGGCCAAAGTGTTCTCAAGCCGACTACGTCGCTCCCATTCTAGCTCCATTCCTTCTCTGATACGAAGGAATACTTCATGATTAAGCACAGAGGACTGCCAAAATACAAACAATTCATCTTCGGTTTGGGAATAAGAATGGGGTTGTTAATGCAATCAAGGGGAGTTGAAAAATTCTTACTTTGTTCAATGCTTGCTGTGACTCATTAAGCAGGCAGGCCCAATCCACAGCATTCATAGCAGCCTGGTCTTCCTCAGTAACCAAACAATGAAGGTAACTTGCTATACCCACCGGCGGACCCAATGCTCGTGCATCCTCAGGGATGGCAAGAGTTATCATTCGACTCCTTTCCGGATTCAAGCTCGGTGGGGGAAATTTATCCACTAACCTAATATCGGTTGCGAATGCGCTCGACTTTGCCGGAGGGCTTCTTCGGGGAATATCGAAACCAAAGGTATCAGACGACGGGCACCCATCAAAAAATTCTTCAAAATTCCCATCAGTAACCGGAATTTTGCCCGGCCTATGGCTTGCAGTATCTCGATTCGTTTCCGAGAAGGACGGTGACTGCGCCATATCAGGAATGCCCGAAGGTCTTTGAGCTGAGCTCTGCATATCTGCCTGATTCTCGGCCCTTATCTCCTTTTCGACGTCAATCTGAGGGGAAGTATTAGTTCCTCTTGCAATGGGTCCGGAGACTTCCCGAGAATTCTTACTGTGTTTGAGACTCCCTGCCTCATCGGAGTCCTCACTCAGTTCAACGGTAACAGTGGTAGTTTTGACTTTCCGGGCCGCCATCTTTCTCCTTTTCTTGGGCTCAACATGATCGGAGGCCCCTACCCTTTTCTTTCCCCTCTCTTTCACTGATGCAGGAGGTGGACGAGGAACTGTCTCATTAACAGCTGCCGATCTCAACTCGGCATCTCTCGACAGGCCTGAGAAATAAGTTGAAAAAATATTAATGATCAAGTATCAGCGTCGATCGACCCAAGAAAGTTAAGCACAGATGGAATATACCGTGATTCTTGGCCTCCCATAGGCCTTTGGATATCTCTCTCCAAGCCCGTTCAGAGTATGATCTCTGGGCCACGATTTTTCTGACCCAACGCTTCAAGTCGTCGATCATGGCCGGTGACTGACGTACAGCTGTACATAACCACAAATCAGTAACGCATCAAGGATCGAAGGCAAAAAACTTAAATACAGGAATACTTACGCGACAAATTCCATCTCTCGGGAAATGGCATACTATCAGCAGGAATCAGGTCGGAGGTTTTTATTCGGACAAATCGACTCATCCAACCCCGATCCCTATCTTCGTCTATGCTCGAAAATGGGGCTTTAATAGCCCAACGAACCAATTTGATTAGCCCCCCTCGAAACATTCGGGGACTATATAGCCTGAGCAAATGATCGAGGCTAAAGGGATGCCCTCCCTCGATCTTATCTATAAAAAAACGGAAGAGGTAAATTATACGCCAAATAGAGGGATGTATTTGAGCCAGAGTAACTTGGTATCGCTTGCAAAAGTCTACTACCATGGGATCTATAGGCCCAAACGTGAATGGATAAGTGTACACGCTAATATATCCCTCTACATATGTGGTTATGGATTCTTCAGGGGATGGTGTTATTACTTCCTTATCGTTCCAGTAGCAGTCGGTCTTGACCCAGTCAAGATATTATGGAGTAATAGTGCTAACGTAATCTGAAACCGGTTCGCCTCGACCGGGCACGGAAGACGACTTCTCAGTTTTAAAATCTGTACCTATGTAACACCCCGATGGTACGAAAGCTTGCAATGGAGGTTCTGTAGAAGATCCTTCGACATCAAGGGGTTCAGTCCTCTCAATAGGCCGAGCAGGGGATGACTGACTTTGAGGAACGGACTTGGATGTTTTTGCCATGGAAATAAAGGGAAGCAGATGGAAATTCTTTAAACAATGAAGAAGGCCTAAGCAAATTAGTATTAGAAGACAAAGTAAAACGAATAAGCCAAGGGTAAGGTATTTATACTTTCCCAAAGGCTGTGGCGCAGAGTACGATGCGGGTGGCGATTGAGACGCGCGCATTTAATGCGATGGGAAAGTACTAGCTTCTACAAAGGAATAGATGATGATTACCTACGCCTGCAATTGAACACGTCATTGCCCTGCCGTCATATACAGATATCCCTTGAGCAAGGAACGTCGGCGAACAAGCTTCTACGACACGATACAAGCCAGCATCGGTTGTTCGTCATGTCATTTATTGTCCTTACCCTCCAATAAACGAAGGGACTATCTGTATTGGGTCGGATACAATCAAGTAAAGCCGGGTCAAATACTTGTAGATGAAGGCAGGTCAAAGGTCGTACTAGCTGACCCGTCGATCCGGAATTATGAAGCCGAGTATATGGAACGGAGCTATCGGGGAGTAATGGTTAGTCCGGCCGGTCGAGAACGATCACATGATCGAGGATCGGCCCTGGCCCTAACATCTCTCCTTCTAACAGATATTTTGTCTAATATGTCACTGCGATCTTCATGCTGATATTAAATGTATTAAATCCCATAATAAGTAGGACCTTCCTTGTAATCAGTTCCCTTGTCTTTATTGTAACCTTTGCACTTACCCATGTAGGAGGAATAATGAATATTGAGACTTTCACACTAACCCATGTAAAGGGAATCTGTTTATAAGCAAGAGGCAGACCCTTTGCAAGGCAAGTTGGTCTGGGCATTCTGAATATATCTTCTTCTGAAACAAAAACACCTTTTTTGCTTGTTTATTACTGACTGTGGTTAAGTTTCTTGTCTATTTATCACTTCATTGCATACGGTTCATCGTTAAAACACGGTTTGATCATTCTATCTCTCCATCAAATTCTAAATACTCAAGATTTGCTATCGTTCATTATCAAACTAATTTACAAATCCTTAACCCCATTATAAATTCAATTGTTATCCAATCTTAAGGGTAAACAGTCAACAAATTACATTGATACTTGGGTGAGTTAAAATTGAAATCAAGAGAACGAAACAAAGAAACAAATAGAAAATTGATATGGGGAGATAAAGAGAATTAATCTGATGGAGTCTTTTGGCCTTAATGATAGGTAGGTCGGGTAATAACTTTTAATTGGATAGATATATTTTGTAACTATTTTTCAAATGGGTAAAAGTTAAAGAAGATAATATATTTGGGCATGATAGATAGTTTGCGTAATTTCCTCATATTAAATACAGGTAATAAATAATAATAACTCAACGTAATTATAGTCATTCCGAAAGGCATTGTAACATTGGCCAAGCTTGCTGAATATGGCGTTCAACTCCGTAGCTTTTTTTGCTGATCATCCGCTGTATGGGGTCGACTACGATCGCTTGCATAGGGAGCATCGGTTTTGGATTTTGACGACCGGCGTCGATTGAGGCCGCCATCCTGTAGGTCGAGACCGGAACATCGAGAAGGGAAGTCCGAGGTCGGACGTCATCAGGACGAAGCTCGAAGCCAAGGTGTCCGAGATGAGATTGTCGAGGCCGATCCGGGTAAAACATCTTATGATAAAAATATCAGATTTGCGTAACGGAAGGACCGAAAATCTCGTGATATGTAAACATCTCGGCGGGAATCGTAGCTCAAATCAGCAAAGATGTTGAACTCATTAATTTTAGAGATTTTTTACCTTGTAAATAGGTCTTTTACCTTGTATAGAATTCTTTTCCCTTCCTATATAAATAGGCAGCCCTACTATAAAAGGAGGGGGGGGGGGAAGACACGATCAATATACAAAGTTTGGCAGATTTTAACTACTATCTTTATCAATACTAATTTCATTCTTGTTCATCTTAGAAGATTCCGCCACAGCTGAGTTATTCAATATTGGTGGTTTGCTTACTCTCTTATTTGTTGAACTTAGTCTTTATTTATCGTTCATTCTTTAATTGTATTAATCCGAGTCACATATCCTTAAAACCACATATAAATTTAATTGTTACTCGTAATTAAGGGTAAACAGTTTGGCGCCCATCGTGGGGCTAAGGATAATAGTGAACGTTTGATACAGTTTTCTGTCACACACACTATTTTACGCTTGTTCCTTGCAGAATCTTTTGGTTTCAGATTATAACGCAATCATGTCGCACTCACAATCTGTGCCTCAGTTAGTCGATGGCGAGTTTGACACCCAGGGCGAAAACAACAATGTGATGCCCGGTAATAAAATTCCAGTCGACGCCAATTCTCAAATGGCGATCGATGTGGATCAGACTTCTGGCCCGTCGAACAGTGTTCAAAGAGAATACCGCTCAATAGCTCAAAACAACGAGGGAGACGGGATTAGTCTCAAAATGATATTTGACATGTTACAAGCCCAGCAAGCGGCCATCGCTCAATTGCAAAGTCGCAGCCAGGTTTCGAATAGGGTTGAAGCTGGTCTTTCTCGGGGGCAAATTCCGGGATCATGAAGATGCTTGAAGAACTGACCAAGCGAGTCGAGTCTGGCGAGAAGAAGATCGAAGCCAATGACAAAAAGGTGGAAACATATAATTCGAGGGTGGATCAGATTCCAGGAGCACCCCCGGTGTTGAAAGGCTTAGATTCAAAGCAATTCGTGCAAAAACCTTTCCCATCAAGCGCTGCCCCAAAACCCATACCAAAGAAGTTTCGCATGCCGGAAATTCCCAAATACAACAGGACATCTGACTCAAATGAGCATGTAACACATACACATGCGCCATAAAGGGAAATGATCTCGAAGATGATGAAATTGAGTCCGTCCTCCTGAAGAAATTTGGAGAAACCTTGTCAAAGGGGGCAATGACTTGGTATCATAATCTGCCCCCGAATTCCATTGATTCTTTTTCCATGCTTGCGGGTGCCTTCGTAAAAGCTCATGCGGGTGCCATCAAAGTAGAAACGCGGAAATCAGACTTATTTAAAGTGAGGCAAAGGGACAACGAGATGCTCGGGGAGTTTGTATCTCGTTTTCAGATGGAACGGATGGACCTACCACCGGTCACCGATGATTGTCGACAGCTGAGGGAAGAGGTGGCGCGGTTGCTCGAAAATGGGCACCTTCGAGAATTTTTGAGCGACCGAGCCAAAAATCATTATGTGAACAGGAATAAGCCATTGAACCAGGAGGAACCTCAGCACACGATCAACATGATAATCGGTGGGATAGATACGCCCCAAGATCCGGTATTAAAACGCACTAAAATATCTATCACCCGAGTAAAGCGCACTCGGGATTATGCGATGGAGAGAGCTTTGTACTTCAGCGAAGAGGATGCAGAAGGAATCATGCAACCCCATAACGACGCCTTAGTAATATCGATGCTTGTACACAAAACTAAGGTGAAGCCTGTACTTGTCGATCCTGGTAGTTCAGCCAATATAATCCGATCATGGGTTATTGAACAGCTCGGATTGACAGACCGGATTATTCTTGAAGTTCGAATTCTCAATGGTTTCAACATGGCTTGCGAGACAACCAAAGGAGAAATAACGTTGCCGGTGAACACTGCCGGTACTGTTCGGGAAACAAAATTCTGCGTGATCGAAGGAGATATGAGGTACAACGCCTTGTGCGGGAGGCCATAGATTCATGATATTAGAGCAGTACCCTCAACACTGCACCAAATGTTGAAATTCTCATCGACTGATGGGATCGTAACTATTTACGGAGAACAGCATGCTACGAGAGAGATGTTCGTAGTAGAAGAAGTAGTGCTGAAAACGACCGCTCCTTCCCAAAGAACCAAATAGCAATCACAAGCACCACCTTCAACAAACGAAGGTGAGCAGGATCATCTCGAAAATGACGACTATGGGGTTCCCCGGTCATTCATCGGACCCGATGAATCCGACGCGTCCAAGTCAACATTCGAGGAACTCGAGCAAATTTCACTCCGAGGCGACTCGCCGGATTGAATGGTATACCTGGGCTCGAAGCTAACGAAGATTCTTTCGCTTAGTCCCATCTTGACATAAAAGGGATACCACCGTAAATCACAACTCACAAACTGAGCATCGATCCGAAATTCCGGCGGTCAAGAAAAAGAGGAGGCCTCAATCCGAAGTCAAACAAGCATTCATCAAGGATGAGGTAACTAAGCTTTTGAATATAGGGTCCATCCGGGAAGTAAAATACCCGGAATAGTTAGCAAATGTAGTTGTAGTTCCTAAAAAGGGAAATAAGCTAAGAATGTGCATAGATTATAAAGATTTGAACAAGGCATGCCCTAAAGATTCTTTTCCCTTTCCCAACATCGATCGCATGATCGATGCCACTGCTGGCCACGAGACCCTTAGCTTTCTCGATGCCTACTCTGGTTATAACCAGATACGAATGAATAAGGATGATCAAGAAAAGACATCCTTCATCACTAAGTACGATACCTATTGTTACAACGTGATGCCATTCGGGTTAAAAAATGTGGGGGATACTTATCCAAGCCTAGTAACTAAGATGTTCGAGGAACAACTAGGAAAAACAATAGAAGTTTACATTGATGACATGTTAGTTAAGTTCCTGCGAGCAGAGGACCATTTGAGGCATTTGCAGGAGACGTTCGATGTGCTAAAACGGTACAACATGAAGTTGAACCCAGAGAAGTGTGCATTTGGAGTGGGCTCGGGAAAATTCCTTGGTTTCATGGTCTCGAATCGGGGAATAGAAATAAACCCTGAAAAAATCAAAGCCATCAAAGATATAACAATTGTAGACAGTGTGAAAGCTGTGCAAAAGCTGACAGGTCGGATAGCAGCCCTGGGCCGATTCATCTTGAGATCATCCGACAGGAGCCACCGATTCTGCAACTTGCTGAAAAAGAAGAACGACTTCTCGTGGAGTCCGGAATGTCAGCGCGCGTTAGAAGAACTTAAGAGGTATCTCTCTAGTCCGCCTTTACTTCATACGCCAAAAACAGGTGAGCAATTATACCTCTACCTTGCCATTTCGGAAGTAGCGGTAAGCGGGGTCCTGGTCCGAGAGGAACAAAGTACGCCGTTTCCCATTTATTACGTCAGTAGAACCTTAGGTGAGGCCGAAACTAGATACCCACATTTGAAAAAATTAGCACTCGCTTTATTGATTGCCTCTAGGAAGCTAAAACCCTACTTCCAATGCCATCCCATATGTGTAGTAACAACTTATCCCCTGAGGAATATTATGCACAAACCTAAGCTATCAGGCCGACTGGCCAAGTGGGCCATCAAAATAAGCGGGTACGATATCGAATATCGGCCCCGAACCTCGATCGAATCCCAAGTGCTGGCAGATTTTGTCGCCGACTTTGCGCCATCGCTAATACCCGAGGTCGAGAGAGAATTAGTGACCGAATCGGGGACTCCTTCGGGAGTGTGGACTCTGTTCACAGACGGTGCCTCAAACTCAAAAGGATCAGGGCTTGGTATCGTACTAAGGCCTCCAACTGGGAATACTATTCGACAGTCTATTAAGACTATGAAATTAACTAACAACGAAGCGGAATATGAAGCCATGATTGCAGGTTTAGAACTGGCCAAAAGCCTGGGAGCAGAGATAATCGAGGCCAAATGTGATTCCCTCCTCGTAGTCAATCAAGTAAACAGGACTTTCGAAGTTAGCGAAGGGCGAACGCAGAGGTATTTGGACAAGCTTCAAGTCACGTTGCACAGGTTTAAAGAATGGACTTTGCAGCACATACCTCGAGAACAAAATAGTGAAGCCTACGCCCTCGCCAACCTAGGATCGTCGGTCGAAGACGAGGTAATTGAGTCCAAAAAAGTTGTACAACTCTTAAGGTCGGTGGTGGAGGAAGGCCATGCCGAAATCAATTCGACAAGCTTGACCTGGGATTGGAGGAACAAGTATATAGAATATCTCAGCTCAGGTAAACTCCCTTCGGATCCCAAAGAATCGAGAGCATTACGCACAAAAGCAGCCGGGTTCTGTCTATCCGATTATGGGAACTTATTCAGAAGGACGTTCGGAGGCCCCCTCGCAGTATGCCTTGGACCAGGAGACACCAAGTATATTTTAAGAGAAATACACGAAGACTCATGTGGGAATCACTCCGGTTTTGAATCCTTGGTTCTAAAAATAATTCGAGCAGGATATTATTGGATCGATATGGAGAAAGATGCGAAGGAATTCGTTCACGACTGCAACGAGTGCCAAAGGCATGCACCGATGATCCACCAACCCGGAGAGACACTACATTCGATCTTGTCGCCATGGCCATTCATGAAATGGGGGATGGACATCCTTGGCCCTCTCCCTTATTCGCCAGGTAAAGCTCAATTTATTCTTTTTATGATTGACTACTTTTCCAAATGGGTTTAAGCGCAGGCTTACAAAAAAGTTAGAAAAAAGGAGGTGATCGACTTTATTTGGGACCATATCATATGTCGATTTGGGATGCCATCGGAGATCGTGTGCGATAACGGCAAGCAGTTCATCGGCAGTAAAGTGACAAAGTTCTTCGAAGACAACAGGATCAAGAGGATCTTATCGACGCCCTATCACCCCCAGCGGCAACGGACAAGCTGAGTCGACAAACAAAAACCATAATTCGAAACCTGAAGAAAAGGTTAACCGACGCAAAGGGAAAATGGAGAGAAATACTGCCCGAAGTTCTGTGGGCATATCGCACAACCGAGAAAACCAGCACCGGGGCCACTCCATTCTCCCTAGTATACGGTGCTGAAGCATTAATGCCAGTCGAAGTAGGCGAACCGAGTATCAGGTTCCGATACGCAATCAAAGAATCAAATCAAGAATCTATGAACATCAATCTAGAATTATTGGATGAAAGAAGGGAAGCAGCCCTTGTTCGAATGGCGGCACAAAAATAAAAGATCGAAAGGTATTACAATCGGAGAGCCCATCTTCGATACTTCAACATCGGAGACCTGGTGCTTAGAAGAATCACACCCAACACTCGAGATCCGAACGAAGGGAAGCTAGGGCCGAACTGGGAAGGGCCCTACCCTATCTTGAAGGTTACCGGAAAAGGATCTTACATGCTCGGGACCATGGATGGCAAACAGTTGCCAAACAATTGGAACATAAGCCATCTGAAGCGATACTATTGTTGAGGTTAGAAATTTCGTTCTTCATTTGTTTTTTTTTATGTTACTAACATCTGCAGGTATTGAATAAAATAACCTCGAGCCAGGAAGTACAGGGCATTAGGACTGAAAGGACGCGTTGCACTCTTTTTCCCTTCGACCAGTTTTGTCGCCCAAATTGGGTTTTACGGCAAGGTTATTAATGAGGCAACCAGAATCGTGCTAACTTAGATCGGTCGCTTATCAAAGATAACGATATTTGGTGCACAACTTCGATCGACCTTAATATCCGGAGATTGCTTGTCTACTTTGATTCTTTGCTTAGCTACTTCAATTCGGGGGGGGGGGGGGG
>MCJB01050994.1:16786-40558 GCA_002018475.1 Nicotiana obtusifolia
GACTTCTCATAGATCATTAGGAATCAATGTAAGGGTGAAACGGTCGAAAGTACCGTGCCCAAGAAGATCGATCTACCCCTTAAGCAAAATTGTACAAGCACATGAATGCTAATAAAAGTTCTTTGGCACCGATATTTTATCTCTGAGCGCAAGGGCCACTTCGATTCTTACTGCATAATCAAAAACTAACATTGTTCAGAACTCCGCGCAGAAATCAAAGGGGTATAAGGCCTATTAAGGCAAACCCCAATTTCTTGAAAGGCTAAGGCCATATCGAGTTAACACACCCGAAGGGGAGTAAGATCTGCTAAGGCAGAGCCGCGATTTCTTAATAGGCCAAGGCCGTATCGAGCTAATGAAATTCGAAAGGAAATAAGACCTATCAAGGCAATTCTCGGACCCTTCTTCAGAACCTGGGCCTTACCAATCGACCGTGAAAGAAGGAAATCTACTGAGAAATAAGCTAAATCTTAACTAAGCTTGAAGGGCAGTTATCAGAGAGTCAGAATAGATCGTACGAGAAAGGGAGATAAAAGAACATCTTTTATATATATAAAACAAATTATGTTACAAAAAGTGAGAATCCTAAAAAGGCATTATACAACAGATGGCATGAATCAGAATTCTCGGAGTCTTCTTCTTCTTCTGGGGAGGCCCACTTTTTAGCATCGGCTTCGATCCTTGCTGCATCATCAACCTCGGTGGATAGATCGAAGCCTCGAGCTTGTAACTCATCGAGAATAGAAAGGCGGGTTTGGCACTTGGCGCACTCGACCAGAATCTTTGATTGCTCTTGGGAAGCCTCGACATCGGCCCTGTATTGAGCTATTAGATCATCGGCATCAGCTTTGGATGTGGCAATCTCGGATTTTGCCGATTGCAGCTCGTTGACCAAAATATCATGATCCGAGTTAAGCGTCTCGACTTGGGATTGAAGTGTATCGGTGCTCTTAGTCAGAGTCCCGATTTTCTCTTGTGCCTCCGAGACTTTTTCTTCCAAGAAAACCACTCGAGCTTGGAGAGTCTCCTTTTCCGAGGTCATTAGATCGGTCTTAGCTTTCCATTCGCTGGTTTCTGCATTGGCCTTGTTCAATGAGGATCAGAATTGATTTATTTTGCCAAGTTGCTGCTCCATCTGGTCGAGTGTATTGGCATTCTCCCTGCGCATGAAGTCTAGCTCGACCTGAAGGGTCGACATCTCCCCCTCGTGCCTTTTTCTCCCTTAACCGAAGGAAAGCCTCATGATGAATCACCGAAGACTACGAATATGAAAGAAAATAAAAAGGTCAGTACAGGTTGAAGAGTAAAATAACAAACACCAAACAAAGCCTGTAAGGAATTTTACCTTATTTGCTGCCTGTTGAGCCTCATTGAATAAGCAGGCCTCATCCACCTCATCCATTGCAGCCTGATCTTCCTCGGTCACCAGACACCGAAGGTAGCTAGCCACGCCTACAGGTGCGGCAAGAGCCCTAGCGTCTTCGGGAATGGCGAACTTTATTATCCTCTTCCGATCAGGGTTGGAACTCGGAGCAGGAAATCTATCGACCAACTTGGGACCGAAAGATACCCAGCTCATCTCGGCGGAGGGACTCTTCCTCGGCACTTCAAACCCGAACGTGTCAGCCGATACAAAAACACATCGTCGAAAAAGTCTTCAAAGGGCCCTGCCAGCACGTGGTCTTTGCTCGGCGAATGCGCCCTTGCAGCCCGGGCTTCATTGAAGGTTGCCTCTGAGAAAGAAGGAGAGTCCACTTCTTTTGGGGGACCCGAGGTTCCCCGTACTGCCTCCCCTGCATCGGTGCAAACTCCGGTCCTCGCCCCTACATCGAGGTCCTCTACCCGAGGAATACAAGCTTCATCGGTCCTCGGCTCGGGGACTGCCCGAGATGGCTCACTGCTTGAAATACCGAGGTCCCTATCTTCCTCGGAATCATCACTCAATCGGATATCCAAGTCGGCAATTCTGGGCTTACGAGCTATGCTTTTCTTCTTAATTCTTTTCTCGGGCTCAGAGGGACCGAGGGCTTCTTTTCTCTTTTTCCCTCCCTCCTTCTCCGAGACAAGGGGAGGGCAGGGAACCTCTCTACTGGGGGACATCAGCCTCAATTTGGCATCCTTCGATAGACCTGCAAAGGAAAGAGGAAATGAATTAGCAGTAGCACCGACCACATAAAGCATAAAATATAAGTATTATCGGTCTCACCATGATTTTTGGCCTCCCATAGGCCTTTCGATATCTCGCGCCAGGCGCGCTCTGAGTAGGCCTTTTGAGCTACCACCTTCTAGACCCACTCCTCCAAACGCTGAATCGCAACCGACATTTGAGAAACGGTTACATCTTACAAAGTATGTTAGTGAGATAACAAAGGAAAACGATTCTTACGGTTCATGTTCCACTTTTTAGGGAACGGCATATCTTCTGCAGGAATTAGGTCCGACGTCCTAATTCGAACAAATCAGCTCATCCAGCCCCGGTCCTTATCCTCGTCAATGCTCGAAAATGGGGCTTTGCTAGCCCGGTGAGCGAGTTTTATTAGTCCCCCTCGGAAAACTCGGGGACTATATAATCGTAGTAAATGATCGATGGTGAAAGGATGCCGATCGACCTTACTCATAAAAAAATGGAAAAGATGAATTATTCGCCAAACGGAAGGGTGAATCTGACCCAACGTGACATTGTACCTTTTGCAAAAGGCGACAATAATGGGGTCCAAAGGTCCCAACGTGAAGGGGTAAGTGTAAACACTCAAATAGCCCTCCACGTGGGTGGTAATCGCCTCGTCCGGAGAGGGGACTACCACATCTTTACCGACCCAGTTACATTCTATTTTCACCCTATCATGGGTTTTACTCGTGATGGAACTAATATACCTAACGACCGGTTCGCTTCGGCCCGGTACTGAGGAAGCCTTCTCCATCTTAAAGTTGGAGCCAATTGAGCATCCGGCCGATATGAAAGCTTTTAGAGGAGGCTCTGTCGAGGTTTCCTCGGCAACGACAGGTTCGACCTCTTCAGTGGGTTGAGAGGAAGAAGGTTGTTGCTTCTGAGGAACAGACTTAGATGTTTTCGCCATTGAAGTTGAAGAGATAGAAAGTGAGTAGATGCAAGTGTAGAAAGTGAAATTACTTGAAGAACAGAGTTTAGAGAACTTGGGCAATATGGTATTCAAACGACACAAACTTGAAAATAAAAAATGAGAGGGCTATTTATACTTTTCAAAAGCGGCAGTTCGAAACCCAAAATGAGGAGGCATTAATTGGTGTTTGCAGGAATTGCAGAGTTTGTCGTCAGTTGGTACATGAAAAGACCTTTTTGATACTGGCCACGTGCGTCATCATGCTGCCGTAATTCATCAACAATACATTTTGTGATTTGACGTTTCGAATTCCGTATCGTGCGCCGTAAGTATGTTTCCATTTAACCTAATCTCGAAAGAGGTGGCTCATATCGTTTCTTGTCATCACTCTCCAAAAAACGAGGGGACTATCTGTATGGGGTCGAATACGATCGCTTGCATAGGGAGCACCGATTTCGGATTTTGACGACCAGCGTCGATTGAGGCCGCCATCCGGTAGGTCGAGACCGGAACATCGAGAAGGGAAGTCCGATGTCGGACGTCATCAGGACGAAGCTCGAAGCCAAGGCGTCCGAGACGAGATTGTCAAGGCCGATCCGGGTAAAACATCTTATGGTAAAAATATCAGATTTGCGTAACGGAAGGACCGGAAATCTCGTGATATGTAAACATCTCGGCGGGAATCGCTGCTCAAATCAGCAAAGATGTTGAACTCATTAATTTTAGGAAATTTTACCTTGTAAATAGGTCTTTTACCTTGTATATAATTCTTTTCCCTTCCTTTATAAATAGGCAGCCCTACTGTAAAAAGGGTGGGAAGACACGCTCAATATACAATGTTTGGCTTATTTTAACTACTATCTTTATCAATACTAATTTCATTCTTGTTCATCTTAGAAGATTCCGCCACAGCTGAGTTATTCAATATTGGTGGTTTGCTTACTCTCTTATTTGTTGAACTTAGTCTTTATTTATTGTTCATTCTTTAATTGTATTAAACCGAGTCACATATCCTTAAAACCACATATAAATTTAATTGTTACTCGTAATTAAGGATAAACATCCGCCTTTTGTCCGTGAGGTATTGCAAGATGACTTCTCTGGAAGACTTCATTTACGACATGTCACTACTAGTTCTAATGTGATAACTAGTTTCTCTCCAAATCCCTCTTTTTGTAATGACTCGTCTCCAAGTCCTTTCCCTCCTTTTGGATTTTTGAAAACTGATGTAACTGTACCAACTGGACTTCCCTGTATGTTACCTTCTTAATATAATATAGTATGTTTTTTTTGGACTAAAAAAAATATAGGCCTTGAATGGGCTTTGCGTTATTGATACAATCGTAGCCACTGCAAAAAACCTTTGGGACCTGAATAAATTTAGATCATATTTTTACGAAAAAAAAAGGTTGATCATCTTTGTGCAATAGAAAAAAATTTGTAAAAGAAAAATAATGATGAAGAAATGCTAACATCAGAAATTAGAAAAAAAAAGAAATAAACGATTATTTCGATTATAACTTATGCTACCGTAAGAACTCATTACTCATCAACAATGTTTTCAAAAATTAATTATGGATTGTAAAAGTTAAAAATAAGAAATAAAAGCATAAAACTTCAAAGAAATGGACTTGATATGTCTTGGCTAGAAGACTTAGAATTATTTTCATAAAGGCGCACAATTTGACCTTTCAGTAATTTTTTATTTTACTATCAGTTGCAAGGATTATACGCTGACATGGAAAGCAATAACCAATAACTGAAAAATTCATAAAACAAGCCGCTTGCCACAAGAAGATCTTATGATTCATATCTTCATGAACAGTATTTCAGAAGTCGGTGCAATTCCTTCAATTAAGAAGTTATACCTTCACTAAAATTTTTGAACTTGTGTACTACCTGTAGGAATTTGAATCAAGCTTTCGTTGTAAGCTATTACTCTCAAACTTCCTGGATAACCATCTAATTTGAACTCCTTGACTGCATCAGAATTAAGATCATATGAAATCAGAAGTCCACTTTTATCTTGAAGAAGCAATAGATGATCCTTCCAAACAGCCAATGGGGATTCAATAGGAGGAGCTCTAATTGTATATTTCTTAATCCAAGACTCATTTACACCGTACTCCTCCATTATCCAAATGTCAATCGTTTCTTGTACTGGACTACTTTCCCTCCTTGGGTCAGGGTAACAAATAAATGTTAGATACTCATCTAAGACTAGGAGGCTATGACAATTTTCATCGTACGAAGCACAAGTTTCAGGCACTTGCATTATGCGAAACGTTTCAGTGCTGATATCAAAACAAAGAATAACCACCATATTTCTGTGGGCATACCAATGAAAGGCTCCCTTGAAAAACATCTCACAGAAAGGGAATGTATAAGGCCATGGCAAATCTTGATCAACATTAGCTAGTTCTCTCCAAGAATCAGTTCTCGAGTCATAAACCTCACCTTTCCATTCCACCACACTAGGATCATTGAATGGAGGATCCCCGTACACTTCTGAAATTCTAACTACCTTGTATTTCTTTTCAACAGAGTCATATCCAAATCCAACACCACCAATAGAACGATAGAAACCACGAGGGCAAACAAAAGGGCTGGGTGGGAGAAGCCTATAAATTCTAGTAGCTGGATTCAATAAGACAAAGTTTATGGTGTCTGTCAAAACAATCAAGCCATTGCAAGGACCAGTGAGCTGATGAAAGATACTACCATAACTGGTGGACAGATAAGGAACATCTAGATCAGGAGAAATGGGATCAAGATCATCTTCACCATCAGCACTGAGAAGAAAAGACAAGACATTTTTAAATCCTTTGGGTTCTTTGAGGGATCGCTTGAAGAGAATGAATTCATCTTTGGTGGTAGTGGTTCGGTTGAGGTGAAGATTGATGAAATTAAACCATTGTATGAGAGTGTACCAACTTCTAGCTACACATTTGAATCGCGAAAGAGATTTCACAGGAAGCCTGAAAAATATATAAATCACCACATCTTCTGGCAATTTCTTCATGGTTCCATCCGTCATCTTGGATTATCAAAAAGTAATTCACATTGCTTCAAGGATTTTTTCAGTGTGTAATAACAATGGTTTTCACCTGTTACATCTTTGTTCATTATCTCATTTTTGATGGGATATTAGCACCTTAACTAACTGCCCATTGAACTTGCATTTTTGTGGTTCTGAACTGAGCAGTATTTTTCGTTTCACGTAAAGTTGTAATAACTGTCGAAGGCCCGTCAATTTATTCCAGAGACTTCAGAACATGTTATGGGTGAAATTCATATGACACTTCATTTTTACTGAAAGCGTAAATTTATTGTTAGCAATTACCGAGGAAAATACTTTTTTTATATTAATTATCCAATCACATAGTAGTAATTTTACTTATTTTATTACTAACTACTAAAGGAAAACTAAATATAGACACTACCAATTGCAGTGCAGATAATTATATCTAGTTCAATTTATTAACAGGATTAATTCTCATCACAAGATTTCAAAGATAAATTCAATAAGCCATGAAATGTGATAAGTTGGGTTTTGGCCAACTTTTCATTGTCCTATACTTAGTTTTTATGTCTAAAGTGAATTGAAGGAACGCGATAATCTAAACATTAGATAGCACGTAAATTATAAATGAAGATCTTGCTTGTTTTTCATAGCAGAATCGAAAGACTGGATGAACAACAACTGGAGTTACTAGCCAGTGATGGTTATTATATTATTGGATGTACCCCCCTATACCATAGTCTAGGGTCAGAAGAGAATCTTTGGAAAATACTATGTTCCGTATATATTTAGTGGTATGCCATATGTGTACTTATATAAGGCCAACTAGGATTACAGTAATTACTCAAGTTACTGGGCTTTACCCTAGTAGGCCTTAAGAGAACCCCTTGTGGGTAGAATCTTTTTCCTACATCTTCCCCTCACAAATAATGGAAGTGCTCATCTAATATGAGCATATCATCCCCGCAATCATTCATACAGGGAAGTAGATCGTGCGACCAACATATTGTGAGAGCTATGTTCTATAAATCTGTTACGAATATATTGCCTGTCGGCATGTGCAAACCTGAAAGTAGATCATAAAATATGCAGTACCCTAATTAAATGAGTTATAATTAAAGATCTTCCTCTTCTCATGATTCCCTTAATATTAGTTTGATTTTTTTTCTAGATATGCTCCACTAGATCAACATATACATGATATTTTGGAAAGACGCTAAGATAGCTAATATCGAACTAAGTCTTAAGCATCTCATCAGAGTCTCTGATAGTAAGAAATCTTGAGCCACCATAAAGGCTTTAGGTATCACACAACAGTAAGTTGAGATTGGTCTTTTATTAACCCATTTGGTGGATATCAGCACACAAGGTATGAAACACGCGTTACAATATTTTTTTCTTTTTTCCAGGGAGCATATGTCTTTATCTCACCAAGAATATAGTACAGACGATATGTAGATACCATAAGTATTTAAATTTGAGTTCTTGATCTATAGTATCATTTTTAACTCACATCTGGCTCACAAAGTAGACTAGGTGGACATTTTTCACCACAATAACCTTATATCATTATTTATGTGATGTTCTAATTTTAATAATAGCTCTCAAATAATTTTTATGATAATTTTGCTTAAAATCATGTCTCATCTCCACTTATCACTGAGATAAATAGGCCGTTTTCTGTGTGAGAAGGACAACCTCTTGTCTACCCAACATACTTATCAAAAATAAATGAATAAAGGATGCACATAGCATCCAAGAATAAGATATATATTCATGAAAAAAAATCTCATCTATTCGTGATGTCACCTAACCTCAATATGCTAGGTAAGCCAAACAACAATTAACACAACTCGAATAAAAGATCATCAATAAATAATAAATAAGATGGAAAAACTTCATACATCCCTAAGACTGGTAGTACAAGTCATGAACCACTAAGATCTAGATTATAATAACAGTACAAAGAAAATACAACGTTTGTTTGAATATACATAAAAAGAAGTAGAAATACATAAAAACATTCTTTTGCTTTTAACTCCCCTTGCTCCATCTCACTGACTCTTCGGGTCGCCTAACATTCTCTTTTTACTAGGGTCGAGAGTCATACTAAGCTAAGTATTTAATCCTTCTAGGATTCCAATGCCTATCGTTAGAAATTTCTAAGCCATAGGTATATCGGACATTTTGAGATTCTTGAGAGAGTGGGTGAGATGGCCTACAGGCTAGCATTACCACCTAGTTTATCAGTAGTCCATCCAGTGTTCCATGTGTCCATGCTCCGGAAATATAATGAGGATCCATCCCATGTATTAGATTTTGGCTTACTCCAATTGGACAAGGATTTGACTTACGAGGAGGAGCAAGTGGCCATTCTAGCCGGCAAGTCTGAAAGTTGAGATCTAAGAGTTATCCTTCAGTTCAAGTGCAGTGTAGAGATCAATCAATTGAGGCAGCTATGTAGGAGTCAGAGTTTGATATGCGGAGTAGATACCCACACCTTGTAACCAGTCCAGGTACTTTTCCATGTCTGTTCGAGGACGGACACTTATTTTAGAGGTGGAGAATGTGATGACCAGATAGGTCATCACAAGATTTAGCCTCTATTTTTGTGTTTCAAGACCTCAAATAGCTTTGTCTAGTGTTCTTCGATTTGCGTGCGCAATCTGAGTCTTTTTTCGGAAAATATTTATGTGAAAAATTTAAGAAAATGTGAAATTTTGCCTTAAAATTACTTGAGTTGACCATGGTCAACATTTTGGGTAAACAGACCCGGATTAGTGTTTTGATGGTGCCGGTGGATCCGTACCATGACTGGGGACTTGAGCGTATGCCCGGAATTGAATTCGGAAGTTCCTAACTTGTTTTGACTCATTTTGCCGAAAACTAGTATTTTGAAAGTTCAAGAATTACAAGGTTTACCGAAAGTTGACCTTTTAGCTAACGGGTTTGGAACTTGATGTTAAAACTTGGAATAGTCCTGTATTGCTATTTGAAACTTGTCTGTAAAAGTTGGTCCAATTCGAAATTAATTTGATATGATTCGGACACTTAAACGTGATTCTAGTGTTCCTGAGTTTCACTTTGAAAGTTCATTCGCTTTGAGGATTAATTCATAGATTAGATGTTATTTTGGTGATTTAATTGCACGAGCAAGTTCATATGATGTTATTACACTTGTGTGTATGTTTGGTTTGGAGCTCGAGGGGCTCGGGTGAGTTCCGGACGTGTTTCAGATGAGTTTCGCTTAGGAGAAGGCTGCTGGTGCAATACCAGTTATGGTGCTCTGTTGTAGATCTCGCATTTGCGAGGTCTGGCTCGCAATTGCGAGCCTCGCATTTGCGATGAGTGATTCGCATTTGCGAGCATGGGTTGGGCTAGGAGAATCTCGCATTTGCAAGAAATAGTTCACATTTACGGATAGTGGACCTTCGCATCTGCGAAGGAAGTGGTTGCAATTGCGATCACTGACCACCAATATACTGCTTCACATTTGCGAAGTTGTGGGTTGTATTTGCAATGGTTATGGGTTCGCATTTGTGATGTCAATGTCAATTTGCGACTTTTTCTCTTCCGTGACAGGGTTTGCATTTGCGACCCCTATCTCGCAAAACGGTGCTCGCAATTGCTAATAAGACATCGCAATAGCTACATCTGCAACTGGGTAAAAGAGAGGAAAAATGGGATTTAGCACATTTCTCACAACTTCTCAACCCTAAACACCCTAGAGGCGATTTTCCAAGAGAAGTTTCTTCCTAATTTATTATTAAGTGACATTAATCCATTTCTATTCAATTACCCACTACATTTCATGAGATTTCAGCATCAAATTTAAGATTTCCATGATAGAAATTAGGGATTTGTGTAGAATTAGGCTTTTTTTTGGTAAAATTGAGATTTAGACCTTGAATTGAGGTTGGATTTCGAAACAAATCACATAACTTGGCTCGGGGGTGAATGTGCAATCAGGTTTTGGTTTGAATCTCGATTTTGACCAAGCGAGCCTGGGGTTGACTTTTTCAAAAATAATCTAAATGGAACCTCTTTCATTTGTGGGTAGTTCCTAAAGCTTATTTTGAATCATTTGGTCAATAAATTGCTAGATTTGGTTGGTTTGGAGGTTTGTTCAAAATGCAAGTCCGTGGTTGATTAATTGCTTGAGTTGCAGAGGGAGGTGTGTTTGGTCTAACCTTAATTAGAGGGAATTAAGAACTTTTAAACTACATATTGTCTGAATTACGTGTGAAACGCCGTATATGCAAGGTGACAAGTGTATGTGCGCCGTTACATTACTTGCTTCCCTGTCTTCGTTGCTTCATAATATTTCTTGTTTTATGCCTTAATCGCTTCATGCTTATTTGACTTTTATGCCATATTGGCTACTTGCCATTTAGTATTCCTTGTATTAAATTGTCCATTCCTTCCATAATTTCATGCATATTTGCTACTTGTCTTTATTTACTCTTCTTGGATATCTAAATTGTCTTATGCCTTGCTTGTCTTATAGTTTCGTAACATTTGTTTCCTTCAATAATGTAGTTCATTTGTATGCATTGTTAATTGGTAGATATTGTTGAGTTGGTAAAGTTGAACTTTTTGAGTTGTTAGATATTCTTTGACTATCATGTTATCCTCCAATTTTGCTTCATACATTTGTTCTCCTGATGTAGAACTTCTTGTAAATCTTTGTATTGAATTGCTATTCTTGATCGAAATTGTTTGGGCAACGGGTTCCACGCTGCAATGGAAATTGAAAGGTAATGAGTTGAAATGGTGGAATAAGGAAGAATTATGATATTGACAGTTGATGATATGGCGGGATCGGGTTACGCGCCGCAACAGATTGTATAAAGTTATATTTGTTCGTGACTATTGATTTTGCCTCGGTAATTGAGATGAATTCATATGACTTGTTATTCTGGACTCACTGATAGTTGGATTTGAGTTTGTTGTTATGAATTAACTGCTTTACTTCTATTCTTGTCTTTTTTGCTATTATTATTATTATTATTATTATTATTATTATTATTATTACATGGTATCGTAAGTGACCCGCCTTAGCCTCGTCACTATTTCGTCCAGGTTAGGCTCGGCACTTACAGAATACATGGGGTTGATTGTACTCATACTACCCTCTGCACTTCTTGTGCAGATACCGGAGTTGGTCCTAACGCCGTTCAGTAGACTTGCTCGGATCCAGCTACCAATGGAGACTTGAGGTATAGTTGCACAACGTTCGTAGCCTTGAAGTCTCCTTCAACTTCATTTTAGCTATTTAGTTTGATTCAAACAGTTATGTTTATTTCAGACCATTATCTATAGTATTCTAGAAGCTCATGTATTCATGACACCAGTTCCAGGATTTGTATTTGGATTTTGCCACTTATTAGCTTATTTTCTTATTTCAGACTATTCAATTTTATTATAGTCATTTAATTTGGAAATTGTTAAAAATGGTTAATAGATATAGGTAACGTTGGCTTGCCTAGCAAGTGAAATGTTAGGCACCATCACGGTCCCGAGGGTGGGAATTCCGGGTCGTGACAAAGAGCTAAGGTGATATCTTCGATTTTTGCCCTTAGAATTGACAAGGAGTTTGGCTATAACTCAATAGCACCTATATGGTTGAGAAATTAAACTTGCCTTGTGTTGAGCATATTGAACCCTACATGTTTGAGGAGTAAAGATAGATAAAAGAGTGTTATTACTATTCTCTATTGGAAGGTAGGATGATGCGATCTGGTGTAATGTGATTCCCATGAATAATTATCATATCTTGTTAGGAAAGCCATGGCATGTCTACATAAGAGCTTTATATAGCATGAAAAAAAAGATACTCTTTTGAGGTTAATGGGAAGAAACTCATTCTTGGAACTTTGACTCCCTCACAAATTTGTGAAGAAGAAAAGATTGTTAAAGAGAATATGAAAAAATATGAGAGAGAAAAGAATGAGAGGAGTAAGGGAGTGCATGTTGACTACCCAAGAGAGGAAAAATGAGAGGTTGTGTTGAGTGAAGAGAGTGGGATGCATGATTTAGAGAAAAGTAAGGAAAAGAGTGAGCTTGAGAGAAAAGAAAAGAGAGAAGGCCAAGAGATAAAAAGGGTCCTGAGGTAAAGAGAGAACAAAAGAAGGTTTGAGTGAAGAAAAAGAAGAAAACCTAGGTGAGAGAGAAGAGGATAAGCGTGAGGAAAAGGTTAGTGTTGTGATAAAAGCCAAAGAGAATGTGACAAAGAAAAAATTTCTTTACTTCCTTACCTATTAAATCTTTCTTGTTTTAATTCTTGTGATTTTTTGCAGCCATTTGTTGAAAGACCTTTTTAAAGGAGAGTTGAGGCGCAAGAGATGGTGGCAAAGGATCCCATTGGATTCCAATATGAATTTGGTGAAATCAATTCTTGTTGGATGGTTGAAGATAAGAGCTTCGTTAATTTCTTTGTTATTGAACCTTTTGACTACTTTGATTCTTATTTTCAGGTTTATGACGTGGAGTACCCTAAAGCCATTGCTATGTTGAAACCATTGTGTATAAGAATACAAGATGATGATGTTTCATTGGTAAATACGTCCAAGTATGGTATGCATAATTGGTTTATTCGAATTCTTGGGCTTTCTATAACTTCTAATGTATTTTTGGAGGTAATGAACTATACTTTTATTTCTTATGTTAGTGACTTCATTATTTTTTGGGAAGATGATATTTTGATGTATATCAAGTCATTAACGGTAATTTTAAGTTCAAGTGCAAGAGTAATTTTCTTCCTTTTAAAATTGAGTATGACATAGAAGATTATGAATTTCAACTAGGTAGAAAGAGGAATGGATTTTTTGAGAAGAAGCTTGTGAATGATTTAAATATTTCTTCTTCTCTTATTCAAGTGTCTAGTGAGCTTTCATGTGATAAATTGCTAGAACGTGATTTTAGTTGTGTGACAGGGGGTCATTCTTTAAGTCATGTTGATTGTGAGCTAGTAAAAGTGTTTGGTACTAGTAAAGAGGATATGCATGATTATTGTGATGCTTGTGATCAAGCATTCTTTCATTAACCTATCTATGACTCTTTCTGTAATAGTTTGAGCAACCGTTTAGAATCTATTGATGTTGCAAATATTATCGAGGAAACTTATAATCATGAGCTTGAATGTATTGAAACTTTTATTTTGGGAATTATGTGTTCTTCTAAACTTCTCCAGAATTAATGTGCTTCTTTGAATTGCTTGCAAGAGAAGAATCCATGGGATTTGTAATCGATACTTGGCTATATCATAAAAGTATTTTATTTGATACATGTGTTAGAGATACTTGTTTTAAATGGATGCGTGATCATTATTTTAAAATTTCTTTGTCAAGCACATTTTTGAACTACCTTCTTGACGAGTTCGAATTGAAAGTTTATTGCATAGTACATTTAAGAGAGGTTTTTATTGGACAAATTTAAGTAGGCATAAATTTTATTGAGATGATGATACCCATATGCTTTATAAGGGACTATTTACACCTATTAGGCTTAACTGGATTAAGTGGACACATGGTCACTATCTTGTTTTATTCCTATCACTTTTTCAGATTAGTGGATGCTATTTACTAGTGCGTGTTTTTTTTTTCTTGCAAGATCGAAATTCAAGGATAAATTTTCTTCAAGAAGAGGAGAATGATAGCATCATCCTAGGAAGCTCAAATATATTCAAGGACAAGGATGAAGTTTTGGAATTTCAAAGAGGATCTTTAACAAGATCTCAAGCTAAAGAATTACAAAACATGGATATTGGACTTCAAGAGCAAATAAATAATTTGTTAGTTTGGAGGAAGAGCTCAAGGATAAAAGGATATGATTTGGCAAGGTGTTGCAATTATTTTATGGCCCATATCATGTCCAAGAATAGGTGGATTAGATCCCAAGAGATATCCTCTGAAGAAGGTCTAAACTTGCAGCCCAATAAGTACTACATGAAGCCACGTTGTTATAACATAAAAGGACTTACTTGCTGCCCAAGAAGGGTCCAATAGGCATGTTAGATGTTGAGTGCAAGTTCGTGCCAGGTTACTTTCAAGATTTCCAAGATTTCAAAGATTTTCATGATCCTATACAAGATTGTTTGGGACTTTCAAGATTCTATCCTAGATTAGTTTTAACTTATATTCATATATTTTGGTACTAGATTTATTTCTTTCCTAGGTAGTTAAGGTTATGTTTTTCCATTCCTAAGATTGTTGGAATTACTTTCTAAGATTTGCTTGGTTTTTGTTTCCAAGTGTTTTTCCTTTTCCTAAGGTAGTTGGACTTGTTGTCCAACGTAGTTTAGGACTTTATTTCCTTATTTTTTAGAATTAGATTATTATAGACTATTATCAATAAAAATTGTGAGATTTTTCTTTCACTCTTGTGTGTGGCTACTCTTGGATTAATTCTTCGACCTTCAGGACTCAACTCAAGGTGGTAAAATTAAATTCTTTACAAAATCTTAGATCACTTCTAGGTACTCAAGAAAGGTGATACGTTTAGGCTTATTGTTATTCTTGTTATTCTAAAAGGTCATGTTTCACAATCTATCTCTTGTTTTTAATTCTCTATTAAAGGCGATTAGTTCTTTATTAGCTAATTGTTGTTGTTAGGATTCAACTTAAAGAATAGACTTGTTGAATTCAAGAAACTCTTTCTCGAATTCAATCTATCTTTAATTTCTATCTTCTTTTTCGTTTCTTTGTTTTCTTTTAGCTTCCGCACGTTACTTGATTTTCTTGTTTTTCTTTAGTAATTCTTGAATCCCCTATCTTGTTGTCATCACTTGGCCCGAGCGTACCACTCTGTAACTGTGATCTCTGGAGGGGTAGCCCTCAACTTAGGCCGATAGGCCTACCTGCAAGCTGACAATACCAATCAAGGCCGACAAGGCTATATTCTGAATCATCTGAAAATAACATCTATCTCATCCGAGGGGTAGAAATACCCAAAATGTCATATACATAACTGTGCAGGCTGACAAAGCTGCCATGAATGTCTAGAACCAGCAACACCAAACTCAACATGCACAAAGGGCTGGCAAGGCCACAATAGTAACATAAAAAAAATGCAGGACTCGTCTACAAGCCTTTAGAGATAACAGAACTTTATCCTGGTATCACGACCCAAATCTCAACATGTCGTGATAGCGCCTATCACATTACTAGGCAAGCCAACAATCACAAAATAACTATGCATTTTAAATTAAGATTAATAAGGTCAATAGTAAAAATCTCATAAATAACTAATATGAACAACTGCGACTCAACTACAATAATCCCAAGAATCCTTGTGTCGCCGAGTACATGAGCTAGTATGTGTCAACATGGTCTAAATATCTAATATAACTGTCTAAAAAATAGAATAGTACATAATAAAACTGAAAGGATGGAGAGTCGAGGTTGTGGGTGTCATAGCAGCTACCGCAATAGTCTTTGAGCAGTTGCTGCACCAAATCTGGCAACCACCACGTCCAGATGTACCTGGATCTATATACGAAATGCAGAGTGTAGTATGAGTACAACCTCCAATATACTCAATAAGTAATAGGACTAACCTTAGGCTAAAAGCAGTGAGGAGCTCAGAAAGGTACAGTCTGAATCCAGATAATAACAGTACAAATATAACAGGAAATGACAGTAATAACTTAGAGAAATTCCATAATCAGTTCGTACGCAATATAGAAATGTAGATATGCTTTCGAGTTCAATAATTTAAGCTCAACACTAATAAAATATGCCAAGTACAGCCAGCATGAGGAATGTTACATCTCTGCGTCTACATGTCAAATATACATGTCAAATGCAATGCATCACAGTGATACTCCCAGGTACTCACGCTCTTAAAGTACTCAATCTGACTGTCTCAAATCCCACTCATAACACTTAATAACTTAGCACTTAATGGTAGCTGCGTTCACTGCTGGTATGTAAGACTCTGGAGGGGAGGATCTTGCCGAAGCACTAATATACAATCAACATGGCATGCTGCGTCATGCAACCCGATCCCATAATGAGTCAATAAAGCCTGCTGCGGCGTGCAGCTCAATCCCATAAATGACCAATAAGTCCTGCTGCGGTGTGCAGTCCGACCCCATAATAACTGTTGTGGCGTGTAGCCTGGTGCCATAAATGTCACTCACAATCCAGCTCTCATGCCCCAATTCAGTCAATAATCTCTCCAGTCTCACATGCTTATAAATGTCATACCACTCAGCCCGAACAATGATAACATGATTTAACAGTAAATGATAACAAAGAGTGAGATATGATATACAAATGAATGAATAGGACTGAGTACGTAATTGTAGTTCAAGCATATAACTCAATAGCAAAAATATTCTCAGTGGGCCCCAGCAGAATAAGCATATTGCCTAAACATTTCTAACATGGATCACAGGTCAATTACTCTAACACGTAGGAATTACATGGATAGCAACAAGATTAGGTAACTGCACAGTACCATAGAATCAACCGGGTCGTAATTACCATAGTGCAACCACACATACCCGTCACCTAGCATGTTCATCACCTCAACACCAACCACATAGCACGAATTTTCAGGGATTCATACCCTCAGTACCAAGTTTAGAAGTGTTACTTACCTCAAACCATGCAAATCACAACTCCAACAAGCCCTTGCCTCGCGAATCAGCCTCCAACGACTCGAATCTAGTCACAAACAACTTATTATAATCAATAAAGCTATAGGAATTGATCCCATACGAGAAAGTTAAGTTCTTTAATTCAAAAAGTCAAACCCAGGCCCACGCCTCGGAACCCGACAAAATTCAAAAAATCTGAACACCCATTCAATTACGAGTCTAACCATGCCAAAGTTATCCAATTTTGACCACAAATCGACCCTTAAACCCCCAAATCTTACTCTCCAATCCCTAGTCCAAAATCCCCCAAATTTCACCTTAAAAACACATAATCTAGGTGTAGAAATCAATGGGTATTCAATATTATTGGACAAAAGTGATAAAAAATAGCTTACCTCTTGATTTGTAGTGAAATCCCTCTCAAACATCGCCCTTAGCTGAGCTTCCCAAGACCAAATATAAAATAATACTCTAACCCTCATTTTTGAAAATAGTCTGTCCGGTTGTTCCTCTTTGCGATCGTGGAAAGTCCCTCACGATCTCGAAGAACAAAATATGCTGCCCTCAAAAATACACATCGCGAACATGAAGACTCTATCGCGCACGCAATGACTAATTCCCCAAATGTATGCGATGGCAGACACACGCATGCAATCGCGTAGAACAACGCGTCTAGCATTCCAAGTCTCCTCTTCCTTCATCGCGAGCGCAGCATATCTACGCGTTCGCGTAGCACTAACTCCCCAAGTTTCGAAATTGCAGACAAAATCATGGGAACTCATAGACAAACTTCACCAGTCACCCAAACAACCCTTCATGATCGCGGACCTTTCCTCGCGATCTCATATAAGGAAAGCAGAACCAAACACAGCAGCAGTCCTACAAGTCCAACAATGAGCCGAACATGATCCGAATCACACCCGAGGCCTCCAAGACCCCTTCCAAACATTCCAACATATCCTAAAGTTCATACGAACTTATTCAAAGCCTCAATCACATCAAACAACATCGAAAACACGAATCACACCCCAATTCAAGTCTAATGAACTGTTGAACTTCCAACTTCTAAAACCAATGCCGAAACACACCAAACCAACTCTGATTGACCTCAAATTTTGCACACAAGTCATAAATGACACAATAGACCTATTCAAACTTCCGCAACAACAATCCTAGTCCGGTAACACAAAGTAAACCCTTAATGAAATTTCTCATATCTTACTCAACCGAGTTCCAACATAACATATCTTTCTTACCATAGTATCATGGGTAAATGAGCCAGAAAGGCCGCCATGAGCTATCCAGAATAAAACATAAGTGAATACTTGACATAGGACGACCCAACATGATATACAAACTTATACATGTGACATAAGGGCCCATAAGGCCGAATGATCATTTGTACACTCAAAACGTAGGCCGACAAAGCCATACAATCATCCATATACATGAAATCTGTCTACAAGCCTCTAAGAGTACATAAATATCATAAAGGTCGGGACAGGGTCCTGCTATACCAGTCAATACATGTCAAAAGCATACTGACCCAATAGGCAACTCCGGAGCAAGTGGAGTGCACCCACACCTTCCGCTGAGCTAATTGCCTACTAGGAGGACTGCCAAACTGTGTATCGGGACTTGCGGACATGAAATGTAGCGTCCCCAGGCAAAAAGGATCTCAGTACGAATAAAGTACCAAGTATGCAAGGCAGAAAAGCATAAATAAGACTAGTAATGTAAGAGAGTTAGAGAAGATACAACTTGTAACATCTGAGTGCCTCTTAGGGCTACATACATGAAATGCATGATACTTTTATATACATAAACTTTTAAAAAGATACACCTATATGGGAATCATCATTATCGTATCGTACCCGGCCGTAATAGGCTTGGTAAAAACGTACCCGGCCATTATAAGGCTCGGTAGAATCATACCCGGCCATATGGAGCTCGGTAAAATCCAATTGATCAGTGGTTGCACAAAAGGTATCGCACCCGACCGACTATAGCACGGCTCGGTAGAGTAAAATAGATATATATATAATGCATGCTACCCTCATGTAATCACGTTCTAAACCTTTCGGAGTGGCGTAAGGTCATCACACCTTCGATTAACATTAAGGACATCTATACCATGATTTTGAACCTCAAAAGGATTTAAGGATCCTATACACTTGCTTAGAATAACTTTATAAGGAAAGAACAATATGGATAACCTTAGTTGCTGGGAGTAGATCCGTTATGAAATAGCATATTGTATACGCTTATTTTACTTTAGTTCATGCCAAAAGAAGAAGGAAGTGCCTTACAATACCTTTGCAATTTTGTCTCCAATCGTCAACCAAGCTCAATATGATCTTCTTATCAATATGAGCATTATAACTCTCATATTTCAAAACCAACATTCTAGAAGAAAGCGGAAAGCACCTCCCCTATTTGTACTTCCCGTAAGTAACTAAAAGTCACCAAACTGCCCAAACAACAACAACATAATTCACAACAAACTCTCCGATTACTTCAACAACCATTTTGAGTGGCAAGCTCGATTTACGATTAACAAAATATGGTTTGAAACTAATTCCTTTTCCATCCACCTACAGTATCTATAACATCATACTTATTCTTACCATATCATTTTAAGCCCAAAACATCATACAAATAATCTTCAGAAATAGTCCACACGCCTAGCACCTTAACCTTTATCGTCCACCTCTTGTTTTTCATGTTACCTTCTTCAATAAACTTAATTAGCACATAGATAAGCTTATCAATAGTAGCCACAATATAATCAAACTATTTGTAACAATTTATAGCCACAACAAACTATATATATAGCCTCAGCACAGTCCACAAAAAAAGATAACGATTCGTTCTTCCATGTCAATTACTATCTTGTAGATTTTCACTCAAAAAACTCAATCAACACATGATTAACCTTAAGAAAAACAAATAAAATGATTTACTAACATTACGCAGTATATACAACTTGAAATACCTAGCTGGTGTAGCTTACAACAACCCTCAATCATACCACAATACTATAGGAGTTGTATTCTCTTCTTGGATCAACTTTTGTGTTCAAGTTTGTGTGTAAACACTTGTATTTCTTCTTGAAACTCTAATATATATGAAGCAGGGGCTGATTCTCACCTTAATAAACAAGAAAAACACGAAATTGGAGGTAACTTCACTTTGAAGAGTCCTCCAAAATAGCCACAAGATGAAGAACAATGATCTAGCAAGCACCACGAGATTTCTAGCATTGGACTCATGATTTTATCTTTGGTTTTTGCTCCAGAATCGGGGAGACTGATTTGAGAGTGTTTTGGAAGAGTATAGAGTCTGGTTGGGTCAAAAATGAACCCAAATGAGCCTTGCCCTGATCTTTAAAGGTTGGAGGATCATCCACCGCCTAAGTGGGTCCCATAGGGGTTGCATGTGCAGTCTCGTGAAAATGTGAATATCTCTCCTAAGATGTCGTATTGATATATGGTTTAATGTGTTGATCCACCCCGTAATTCTTATTATATTGAGAGAAAATCTCTGCTACATTTGTCCAAATCTTCAGCACATTAGACCGATTTGCGAGGCAAAGGCTTGTTGGAGTATTGAGTTGCACGCTTTGAGGTAAGTAATATTTATAAACTTTGAATTGAGAGTATTTATCCGTGGGAAACAAGTTAATTTTGATATGTTGGGATGACGCACATGCTACGTGACATGCGTGTAAGCATACACCGAAGTAATCACATTTTGAGTTGACTATTGGACTATGTTGCTATCATGTCTTATTTTATCCGTGTCTTTCCTAGTTGTTAGATTAATTGAGCCATGATTCATGTTAGAAATCATTTTTAGGCTATGAGATATTTGTTTGTGACCTGATGAAGCTATTTTATGTTCTGTTGGCTTACCTGATTTAACTGTATTTTTACACTAAATCATGATTCTTCATTGGCATGTCATATTTCAGTCTCTGTTTATCATTCATTATTGCGTCGCGTGTTATCATTGTTGTTCCATATGCGGAGTTGTGGGCCGAGTGATACGAGATTGTGAGCCCTTGATACTTGAGAGATTGATGACTGTATTGGGTCGAATACAATCGATTGCTCGAGAAGAGTCGAGCCCAGACACAATGCAAGACCGGGTTGCCTCGATCCGAGGTCAGCAAGTCGAGCACGAAATTGGAGCAACCGAAACGGGGTGACCGACATTGGCCGATGAAAGCACATCTCGTAACAAAATATCAGTTTCGACCGGATATTTCGTGGATTCCTGATATCTCGGCGGGAGCGAATATCTCAACCGTCGTAGATGTTAAGCCACTATTTTAGGAATATTCCATCCCGTAATTGAAGGGATTTTATCTTGTAATTAGGGTTTTACCATATTAAGGAGTCTTTCTTTTACCTATAAGAAGGGTATCTACCCTCATTGTAAGGCACAAGACATACAAAGAGAAAATACTAAGAACTGTTACTGTTTATCGAATTTTGTCCTCTTTATTGCATTTCGTCTTCAGCTACTCAATTACTGTGGTTTGATTATTCCTTTCTATTTATTATATTCCAATTATTTGCCATTATATTTTACGTTGTATCAAATTGATTCACACATCCTTAGCACTACGAACAAATTCAATTGTTACTCGGATTTAAGGGTAAACAGTTTGGCGCCCACCGTGGGGCTAAGGATATTAGCAAATTTTTTGATACAATTATCTGTTACACACTATTTTACACTTGCTCTTTGCAGAGTTTCCTGTTTTTCAGATTAACAACATAATCATGTCACATTCACTCCCTGTCAACAACGAGTTTAACCATTAAGGTGAAAACAACGCTATGCCCGGACATGAGGTCCCGATCGATGCCAACTCCCAAATAGCAGTCAACGCAGATCAGACCCCTGGCCCATCAAACAGCATTCGGGGGGAAAATCACTCAGGGATTCAACATAGCGGAGAAAATGAAATCAGCCTCAAAGTAATATTTGATATGCTAGAAGCCCAGCAAGCGGCCATAGCCCAATAACAAAATCGCGATCGGAACCCGAGCGGGGTCGAAATCATTTCTTCTCGAGGGGCAGCCCGACAAAATGAGAGGATCACAGCGCAACCGGATGAGAGCGGTTCAGGAATCAACTATGGGATTATCAAAATGCTCGAGGAGTTAACCAAACGGGTCGAAACGGGTGAAAAAAGAATTGAGGCAAATGACAAGAAGGTTGAAACATATAATTCAAGGGTTGACCAAATACCGGGGGCCCCTCCGGTGCTGAAGGGTTTGGACTCGAAAAAGTTAGTGAAAAATCCTTTCCCGTCCAGCGCCGCTCCAAAGCCGATTCCAAAAACGTTTCGCATGCCCGAAATCCCTAAATATAACGGGACTTCAGATCCAAACTTGCACGTGACGGCTTACATTTGTGCTACAAAAGGAAACGACCTCGAAGACGATGAAATTGAGTCCATCCTCTTGAAAAAATTTGGAGAGACCCTTTCTAAGGGAGCAATGACGTGGTATCATAACTTACCACCGAATTCCATTGATTCCTTTGCCATGCTCGCCGATACCTTCGTCAAAGCCCATGCAGGCGCCATCAAGGTCGAAACGAGAAAATCAGATCTATTCAAAGTTAGAAAACACGACAACGAAATGCTAAGGGAATTCGTGTCTCGCTTTCAAATGGAGCGAATGGACCTGCNGAATATCTCTCCTAAGATGTCGTATTGATATATGGTTTAATGTGTTGATCCACCCCGTAATTCTTATTATATTGAGAGAAAATCTCTGCTACATTTGTCCAAATCTTCAGCACATTAGACCGATTTGCGAGGCAAAGGCTTGTTGGAGTATTGAGTTGCACGCTTTGAGGTAAGTAATATTTATAAACTTTGAATTGAGAGTATTTATCCGTGGGAAACAAGTTAATTTTGATATGTTGGGATGACGCACATGCTACGTGACATGCGTGTAAGCATACACCGAAGTAATCACATTTTGAGTTGACTATTGGACTATGTTGCTATCATGTCTTATTTTATCCGTGTCTTTCCTAGTTGTTAGATTAATTGAGCCATGATTCATGTTAGAAATCATTTTTAGGCTATGAGATATTTGTTTGTGACCTGATGAAGCTATTTTATGTTCTGTTGGCTTACCTGATTTAACTGTATTTTTACACTAAATCATGATTCTTCATTGGCATGTCATATTTCAGTCTCTGTTTATCATTCATTATTGCGTCGCGTGTTATCATTGTTGTTCCATATGCGGAGTTGTGGGCCGAGTGATACGAGATTGTGAGCCCTTGATACTTGAGAGATTGATGACTGTATTGGGTCGAATACAATCGATTGCTCGAGAAGAGTCGAGCCCAGACACAATGCAAGACCGGGTTGCCTCGATCCGAGGTCAGCAAGTCGAGCACGAAATTGGAGCAACCGAAACGGGGTGACCGACATTGGCCGATGAAAGCACATCTCGTAACAAAATATCAGTTTCGACCGGATATTTCGTGGATTCCTGATATCTCGGCGGGAGCGAATATCTCAACCGTCGTAGATGTTAAGCCACTATTTTAGGAATATTCCATCCCGTAATTGAAGGGATTTTATCTTGTAATTAGGGTTTTACCATATTAAGGAGTCTTTCTTTTACCTATAAGAAGGGTATCTACCTTCATTGTAAGGCACAAGACATACAAAGAGAAAATACTAAGAACTGTTACTATTTATCGAATTCTGTCCTCTTTATTGCATTTCGTCTCAGCTACTCAATTATTGTGGTTTGATAATTCCTTTCTATTTATTATATTCCAATTATTTGCCATTATATTTCACGTTGTATCAAATTGATTCACACATCCTTAGCACTACGAACAAATTTAATTGTTACTCGGATTTAAGGGTAAACAGTTGGATTCCTGATATCTCGGCGGGAGCAAATATCTCAACCGTCATAGACGTTAAGCCACTATTTTAGGGATATTCCATCCCGTAATTGAAGGGATTTTATCTTGTAATTAGGGTTTTACCATATTAAGGAGTCTTTCTTTTACCTATA
>MCJB01050995.1:0-22554 GCA_002018475.1 Nicotiana obtusifolia
TTCAGAACAATCTTTCAAAACTTCAACATGTCTCTCTATGATCCCTACTTCACCGAAGCTCTTAAAATCCAAGTCCAAATCCAAGGAGCCCCTCAAGCCAAAGATTCCATACAAGCTACCCTTCACCACCAAATGGCATGGCGAGTCCAGAATCACGCCATGGACCTCTGTCTTCCAGGAGGACAAAATGCTCTTCTCCTAAACATTGATGCCACTAAAGGAAATACCATGTGCACCCAAATACCCAGACAAATTTCAAGAGATGAACTTGTCAAAATTCTTCCTGATTCTTGGATCAAAAATTATGAAAAGTTAAGAGAATCAGAGGAATCCCTACAATCTGGTGAACCAACCTTTACCAAAAGAAATGACAAAACTGTTTGCATAAGCTTCGACCATTCCCACCTCAAAAAACCCAATAAAACCATCTTTTCTTGCCAAATGATCCAACCCAAAGATACAACAGATACATACCCTGAACCTGATACAGAATTTTTTTGGAACATATAAAGCATCATGGAAGAACATGATTGGTGCCGAACTTTCGACAAAAAAGGATCAAAAATTTGGTGGTTCAAGTGCCCCATTACAGGACACTGCCCTTGGGATCTTAATTGCAACGGTCAAGACTGTTTCGACGATCCAAATGGAGAATACTATGCAGAAAAGTTAAGCCTCAACAAAACCAAACCAAAATCCAAGAAAAAGGGAAAAACTATTGAAAAACAATTCCGAGCCAGATATGAAAATAAAGACCCTTCAATTGGCTCATTATGCCGCCCAGGGAAATATGAATTTCTTGTTAGTTACCAACCCCAGGAATGGCCAAAATTACTAGAAAAATTCATTCCAAGTTGGAAAGATAGCAAACCTACACCCAAACCCGATCCACCACCAATTCAGACATTACAACCCAAAAAGCCACCTGAACCTAAAACTTCACAAACTCCGAAAATCAAAAATCCCCCACATATGTTCATGCTGAGTTCTTCAAGCTCCAGTCATACCCACGACTTTCCTTCACTACAACCTTTTGAAAAGGAAGGAATTAGCCATGCTCCAAAAATTCCCAAGAAAAACGTAGTATTGCCTACCGGAGAAAAACCTCCAACAAGTGACATTGAGGCAACACTAAACTGGCAATTCGAAAACTCCATCTGCCAAAATAAAGTCCTGACCAACATTGGCAACACCATAAGGAACGTGGCTCATAGACAAAACAAAATGATGAGTAAGGTGGAAACAATTTGAGAAAAAAATGGAGCAAACATCGTCTCGCCATGAAGGACTGATCAAAGCGTTGGAACTGAGGTTGGCAAATTTACAATATGAGATTTGTCCGCCAGGAACTTCACTTTTCCAATTCTTCCAACAACAGCAAAAGGAGACGGTTTCCCTCAAAGAACAGATTCAGCTCTTAAGAAATGACCACTCTAATCCACAAATAACCTCAGTTATCACCTCAAAACCTACCTTTTTCCCGATATCTCCACAACCATATTCCCCACCTAAATTAGACAACACCTTTTCTACTTTTCCATCTGCCTCCCAGAATCCATTCTCTTTCACCCAACCTATAAAAGGAGAACAGGAGTTTGATATTGCAAAATTGGTTTGGGAAAGGAAAGATGCCATTGCAGCACAAAAACAAGCCAAGAAAAGACGAGACCATGCAGAAAGTTCAAAAGGGTCCAACCCAGAAAATCTGATGATTTCTGACCAAAAGGCTCCAGACCTCTATGTCTCTCAGCCAAGATGCATATCAGAAGAAGAGACTCCATGGTCCGAATCTCTGAATTCATCAGAAGAGGAATCCACAGAAGATAGCTCTCAATCAAGCGATGAATCCGCGACGGACTCTTCCGAAGATGAAAATCCCCCAATATTTGTAAATCAGCCAAGAGAGCCAGAAGTATCTGAGATAGATGACGAACAAGAAGGCATGACAGATGAGCCAATCCCAGAAAGAAGATATGAACCCATGGCGTCCAAGCCAGTTGGAACCGGCTTCCATACTTTCACCTTGGACGACGTCAAAGTTTCAAAATGGCCTCAGAGAATCCAAGACTTCTATACTTGGATGGTGACCAAAAACTTGGCAGAAAGAGAAAAGTATGTCATCCTGTCAGAACTCACTTCACGATTCTCAAGAATCCTCAGAGATTGGTGGAACTCACTTGGATTCAAGACAAGAATATGTTTCTTACTTCCCAAGATTTTGCCTTCAACATCCGGGTCCTACATGAAGTTTTCTGCGGAGATACTGGCCAACGACAGGAGAAAATGCAAAGACAACTCTTCGAGATGAAGTGTGTGTCATTCGACAGAAATGACATTGACAGACATTTTCAAAAAATGGCCAAGATATATTTTGAAATTGGCGGAGACATCAATCTGAAGCAAGCCTTCGTCTCTTCTCTTCCAAAGCTGTTAGCAAGCCGAACCATGACCATCATTGAAGAAAAATTCCAGTCCATAACCATCCCGCAAATTGGTTACATCAGGCAGGCTATTTTCGTCGCACTAGATGACATCTGTACCAAGCGCTCAGCCTTGAAGCAAATTATCCAGCACAATCCAGCGCTTGACAAGGCATGCCGCAAAACTGATCTAATCACCGGATCAGGATGTTCCTGCAGCACGTCCAGACGACGGAAAGAATTCAGGAGGTTCAAATGGCCAAGAATTCCAGATGGAAGATCAAGATCCAAGAGACGCACAAAGTATTTCAGACGCAGAAGGCCAGGAAATTTTCACAAGAAAGACAGATGCTTTATTTGCCATAAGATTGGACATTTCGCAAAAAATTGTCCTCAATCAAGAAGATCTGTCAAACTCCTTGAAGAAATTGAAGATTACACTGGCATACATCTTGCAAAAGAGGAGGACCTTGAATCCATATTCTCTATGGATGATGAACCCAATGAAGAAACTATATTCTCTCTCGACATCTATGAAGATCAAGGCAATGATCAGTACCAAATTTCAAAACCAGTGATCGAGGCCCGAGAGGAGATCAATGCTCTCACAGTCGTTCCTCAAGTAGAACTCAAGGTCTATACATCCAAATGGGATAAACCAGCTCGAGTTATTACTTTCATCGACACCGGAGCTGCATCCTCACTCATAAATCCTGTTGTTCTCCCTGAAGATCAATGGGTGCCGCATTTCAAAGATTTCAACACTGCATCAAATGCAATCTTAACCACAACTGTCATTACAAAGCACCCAGTCACGATTGAGTTCTTCCCAGCATTGAAGTACAGAACCAAGCTGCTAGGATCTGATGTGCCAGGAAAAGATCTTATTATTGGATTTGACATTTACAGGCAGCTTAAAGATCAACTGCAGATCAAGGCCAACGGGATAGCCTTTAAAAAGCAGTTCAGACCTTATTCTGAGATTCCAAGGCTATTCCAGATCACCGATGACGAACAAATCAAAGAGATTGAGCAGAATCTCATTGAACATTCATGTGCTGAATCCCACAAGGAATTCATGAAGAAAGGGAAAAGCCCGTTATGGAAAAACCAAGAGTTTTTTATCAAGCTCCCTTTCAAGAAAAATGAAAACCTCAATCCGACAAAAGCCAGTCACTCAGGAATGAATCCAGATCATCTTCAGCTTGCAAAGAAAGAATGCGAAGAACTTTTGGAATTTGATCTGATAGAGCCGTCAGATTCACAATGGGCATGCGAAGCATTTTATGTCAACAAAAGAGCTGAGCAGATAAGAGGAAAACTCAGGTTAGTTATTAATTATCAGCCACTAAACCATTTCCTCCAAGATGATAAATTTCCCATACCAAATAAACTCACTCTTTTCTCCCACTTAGCCAAGGCCAAATATTTTTCCAAGTTTGATTTAAAATCTGGATTTTGGCAATTGGGAATCCACCCTAAAGACCGACCCAAAACGGGATTTTGCATCCCCGATCATCACTTCCAGTGGAAAGTCATGCCCTTTGGTTTGAAAACTGCACCCTCCTTATTCCAAAAAGCCATGATAAAAATCTTCCAACCCATCCTCCATACCTCATTAGTTTACATTGATGATATCCTGTTATTTAGTGAGACATTGGACGAACATGTCAACCTGCTTCGTCAATTTGAGGCATTGGTAACAAAGTACGGGATCATGCTCTCAGCAAAAAAGATGGTACTTGCTCAAAAGGAGATTGATTTTCTTGGAATGCATTTTGCCCGAGGTGAATACAGTCCAGGACCGCATATATGTCAGGAACTACTTAAATTTCCGCATACCAACCTCACAACAAAGCAGATCCAACAGTTCTTGGGTGTCATCAATTATGTTAGAGATTTCATCCCAAATATCTCTACATACATTTCACCACTCACAGAAATGCTTATGAAAAATGCAACATCATGGGGAGAGAAACAGGATGAAGCAGTAAGAAAAATAAAAGAGATATGTAAAAATGTCAAGTCTCTCTACATCCCTTCAGATGGAAAGATGATACTACAAACTGATGCCAGCCATGAACATTGGAGTGCTGTTTTATTTGAAGAAAAAGATGGCCAACGGAAAATATGCGGATACGCCAGCGGAAAGTTTAAAGATGCCGAGCAACGTTATCATTCCACCTTCAAGGAAATTCTTGCAGTAAAGAATGGAATCAAGAAATTCAATTTCTTCCGTATCCATACAGAATTTCTAGTTGAAATGGATATGAAGGCTTTCCCAAAAATGATCCGGATAAATTCAAAAATTATCCCCAATCCTCAGATTCTCAGATTGGCTCAATGGTTCTCTCCATACAAGTTTCAAGTCAAGCACCTAAAAGGAAAGGATAATATTCTCGCCGATTTTCTATCCCGACCGGAGGAATTCTCAAAAAGATTTTCCCCAGCAAAAATGAAGCCAAACAGCCACATCTTTATGTTTTTCATTGAAGCCGACAGATCATCCACCGGAGCTGTTCAACCTCATGGATCCCTTTGATCCATCAATTATTATGGAAAGAAGAACTTATTATGAGCTTCAAGTTTTCCGGCAATATGGAGGATCCATTCTCAAGCCTTATGGTGTCAATCCAGAATACCGTTCTGCCATATATTCATAGCTCAAGCCAAGGATTTTCCACAAGAATTATTATGGTTTTTCTGGTACATATGCCATCAGTATTATATTTTCATGGAATTCAAGTGCAACGTCTTCAAGGATTTTGATGCCATTGCACCAGCGCTTAGAATATTTTTATTATGGTTCAAGCCTAGAAGATATTGGACTAAATGTTTCAATGATTCCTACGCAGCAAAAATATTCATGTTTCATAGGCTAGTGAAGATAATTAATGGAAAAGTCCAGGCGCAAGCAGAGGCATCATTCTGGTGGAAATTTCCCGTGTCCATTTTATCCATGGAGGAAGAGTATAGCGAGGCACAAAGAATCATTTTCCAGCAAAATAGGTGCATCCCAAAAGATATATGGCCAAAAGAATGGGCAAGCTGGAATTATACCAGTACCCATCCTCACTGGGAAAGAGTCCGGAAAGCTGCAAAAGAATATCAAACACCATATGAAATCATCCGAGAAAGGATCACTGACGACATTTCCCGATTAAAGTTGCGGATTACATCTCTCAGTCCAAAGGGAAAGGAACATAGCAGTGACGAACCGTCAAATTCCAGGCGCTACTTCACAAGGTCTTCGAAAAGATGCTTAGAAGGCAATTCAATGATCGATAAAGATAATTGCCTTAATCCTTGCTAATCCCACCTTAATCCTCCATTACCTATCAAAAATCCTCAAAAATATCCTACCCAAGCCAAGACAAATTCCCACATCTTTCCATACTAGCTGGGCCCTACTTCTCGTTGTTTTCCTACCATAATCATCCAAAAAACTCTCAAAACATATCCTACCCATGCCAAGATGAATTTCCACATCTTTCCATGCTATGCGGGCCCCATTTCACCTTGTCTTCACATGCTTTCACATGTCTCCACATGCTTCTCCACATGCAACTCAATACAGCTACACGCCGTCACATGCTTTCACATGCTACGCCATGTATATTTCACCCCGTTCACATGATTTCAAGGGTTTTTAGTGGTTTGCCTAAATTCCTTCACATGCCAAGAAGGACCCGCTTGTAGATAAGTTTGCCATGCAAGATAGGTTTGCTTTATCTAGAATGTTTGTCTTGTAATAACCTCCTAGTCCTATATAAAGGAGGGCTTGTAGTAGTTGTAGGATCATCAGAATATTACCTTGTACAAGTTCAGAAAATCCTCTTGTAAAAAACCCTAGAGTCATCCTAGAATTTTCTTGTAATTTTCGTCCACTCTTTGTAAATCTTTTGTGATATATTACATATGAGTTCTTTCTAAACTTCCCTCTTGTTCTTCCTTTCGAATGGATGGAAAGGTCGGTCCATGTATGAAAATAGAGTAAGTGTACTCTTTGAAAGTTAGCTTGTTGTAGTACGGTCCATGTATGAAAATAGAGTAAGTGTACTCTTTGAAACTTAGCTTCTTGTAGTGCGAAAGTTTCCCGAGTTATGAACAACTAATGTTGGTTATAGTACAAAAGTTTTCTGAGTGTGTAGCTTGGCAAGTCGTCCCTGAATGGGTTGTTGAAGCCAGCCCTTTTTCTTGTAGGGAAACTTTCGTACCTATGATTAAGCTTGCTTTCCTCGAGTCTCTTGCTTTGTTTCTCGTACTGTGGTGTCGTTCCTACGATTAGGCTTGCTTTCACGGAGTCCCTTGCTTTGTTCCTTATACTGTGGTATCAGAGCCAGCCCATCCTTTCGGAGGGAGGAACAGTTCACTAAATATGTCAGAGTCTTTTCCATCTTCGTCTTCCTTAGCTAAAATGAATATGTCACCTAGCCTGTACAAAATCCTGTCAAAAAAATATGATTACCTTTACGAAGTAGATATCTTACCAGACGAACAAAAAGTGTCTTCCACTAAACTACCGCTTATAAATCCCTACTCAGCCTTTGCCAAAAAATCCTTTGCACCATGGACCCAAATACGTTCCCTTGTCCAACATAGACCAAAAGGAGTTAAAGAATACGTTGCTGCGTCAAAACTTGACCAGTATCCCATCCTCGCCACCAGAGAAGAACAATTTATCACCCTTCAAATTCCAGACGATTTCTCCAGGCAATGGAGAGAGCATGGGTTTACCCATATCCATTTTGGTGCAATCAGAATTGCTCTAACCTATCACGGAAGAAAAGGTCAGCCGGTGGTAGCTCGCCTTTCTCTTCTCGATACCAGATATTTGGAGTACCAACATGCAAACTTAGGTACTGCCGAAGTCACCTTGAATGCCGGGACTGTTTTCATAACAATCTTTCCAAACTTTAATATGTCCCTCTATGATCCTTACTTAACCGAAGCTCTTAAAATCCAAGTCCAAATCCAAGGAGCCCCTCAAGCCAAAGATTCCATACAAGCTACCCTTCACCACCAAATGGCATGGCGAGTCCAAAATCACGCCATGGATCTCTGTCTTCCCGGAGGAGAAAACGCTCTTCTCCTAAACATAGATGCCACTAAAGGAAATACCATGTGCACCCAAATACCCAGACAAATTTCAAGAGATGAGCTTGTCAAAATTCTTCCTGATTCCTGGATAACAAATTATGAAAAATTAAGAGAATCAGAGGAATCCTTACACTCTGGTGAACCAACCTTTACCAAAGGAAATGACAAAACCGTTTGCATAAGCTTCGACCATTCCCACCTCAAAAAACCCAATAAAACCATCTTTTCTTGCCAAATGATTCTTTGTGCCTCACTATACTCTTCCTCCATGGATAAAATGGACACGGGAAATTTCCACCAGAATGATGCATCTGCTTGCGCCTGGACTTTTCCATTAATAATCTTCACTGGCCTATGAAACATGAATATTTTTGCTGCGTAGGAATCATTGAAACATTTAATCCAATATCTTATAGGCTTGAACCATAATAAAAATAGGGTAATTATTCTTGACCCGATTTGATTAATCATGATTCTATCTTTGATATTGACATTTGGATGATGAACCAAAAAGAGAAATTTGGGAGTTTTTGTCAAAAAACTTTTAAAAGTGAATAATTGACTTTGAACATCGATTCGGAGTCAGAATTGGATGAAACTAGTATGGTTAGACTCGTATTTAAATGGATTATCGGAATTTATGAGTTTTATTGGATTCCGAAGGCGGCCCCGAGTTGACTTTTTGGTTAACTTTGAGTATTTGATTAAAGAAATTCGACCTTTATTATTTAGGTTTGTTTTGTATGACATTATTTGATATTTTTGAGTTGCTTTTGGATATATTTGAGTCGTTCGGAGGTCGACTCGCGTGGGATGGCATTTATAGAGTATTGTTATAGCACCCCAAAAAAATTTGAAGTGCCTAAGCGCTATTAAGAAAGTTGATGTGTGCTACTTACATTATTTTGTGTGCAGACGAGGACAATTAATATTATGGATATTAATTAGATATGAAAATAAGTGTATGAAGCATATTATAAGTGATGTGGGGTCTAAGATGAGCCCTAAGTCCAAGCCAAGTTGGAAATTGCATGATAGACTAAAAGTTTCAAATGTGTACGCACAAGAGCTAACTTTGGACGAGCATATCTAGATATATTTAAGGATTTAAGTGGTGAAAAAACTATAAAATGAAATATCTTTGAGTCTAATTTCTAACGCTTCAAACTGTTCATCATTTGGACATTCCTACAAGAAGTTATGATCAAATTACCAAAGGCTGGCAGTAAAATACTGCCATAGCGTCCAGGTCCGCATCCGAGCTTCGAGGAGGAGTGAATTGAGAAAACGAAGAGTCCAGGGTCGTGTTCGAAACCCAGAAATGTGGGCCTATAAGTACAAAATTGGGGAGAGAGAGTATTTGAACTTTGGGGTTTAGGGTTCTTGAGGTAAAGATGCGTTTTTAAGTTCAAATAAAGTCCAACCAACTAAGGTAAGTTGTTAATAATATTTTGGATTGATTCTTACTCAATATACATGAGTTCTAATATCATTCTTACATCCAAGTACTAGATTTCATCATCAAATTCTCAAGAACACAAAATTTACCAAAGTTGTGATTTTTCAAGATTTATCTAAAAGAGGTAATTCTAATGCTTCAAACTCGTTTATTATGAGTAGTTAGAAGTATTTGAAGCATTTGTTAAAAGTTTTAATGGTTGAAAGATTGGATTATAAAACTCTAGTTCATGGCATGAATAGTACATTTGAGAAAATGAGAGAGAAGATGAATAGTAATCTTGACGATGAATTGATGAACACAATGAACCTTATGGAATTATTTGTTAGCAAAAGTTGGAAGTGATCAACTAAGTAATCACCTGAATTGTATATTTTGCAAGTGTTGATTATGGAAGATGATGAATAGTAACTTGGTGTGTCACGACCCCAATTTTCCTTCGTAGGATGTCGTGACAGCAGCTAGTCTCTAAGACTAGGTGAGCCGTACAAAACATGCAGAATAATCAAAATAATAATAATTTAAATCTCAAAACATCTACAACTATATATTTAAAGGAAATCTACAACCCAACATGTACATCTCCCAAAACCCGATGAAGTATAAGTCACACGCTCTAGATACAGTACGGAATGCTCCTATACATCACTGTCTAAAAAAATATAAAGGAACTAGAAAAGAACAGGATAAAAGGGGACTCCAAGGTTTGCGGATGCGGACAGGTGTACTTTGAAGTCTACAAAGCAGCAATACAACACACTAATATCAAGGCTGATACGATGTACCTGGATCTGCACAAAAACACGTGCAGAAGCGTAGTATGAGTACACCACAACGGTACCTAGTAAGTGCCAAGCCTAACCTCGGTAGAGAAGTGACAAGGAAAACAAGAATTTTACATGTTTAGGAAACAACAACCAATAATACAACAAATAAGGAAGAACAACAGGGGCACTCCCGAGGTACCTCCTTGTAGTTCCAAAGCATAAAATAACTCAATTTCCTTATATCACCGCGGGGGCTTTTACATTTAATTTTGAAAATTATTTTCCCAAAGTAGCACCCTGCGCTTTACCCACCTTATCACACCGCATGACTTCTAGTAGTTCCCTACTAGCCACGCGTTTCAAGCCCACCTTATCTCACTGCATGCGTTTCAACACCCAAACCTTATACCACCGCATGCGTATCAATAATCACAACAGCACGGCAGAAACCTCGTGCAACAATAACAACAGCGCGGCAGAAACCTCGTGCAAACAACCAAACAATCACCTTAACAATAACACAAAAGCCTAGACACAACAACTAAGTAAATGATATTTCACAACTTACACCTTGCCTCAAAAGAACCACGGCTGTGCAATTCAACACCAAACTCAACAACAAGATATTTCAAGGAAAGCAATTTCAACTAAGGATTTCCACAGTTAAGTAATGAATACGAAAATCAAGAAAAGCAAGTAATTCAACTAAGCATGTGATACAAGTTGCAAATAGGAGTTAAGACAAGTAGACATATAAAATTAGGCTAAACATGGTGACTATAACGTTCTAAAGTAACTCAATTAAGGCATGAAAAGGAAGAGTTTCAACATTTAGCCCGTATACGCACTCGTCACCTCACGTACACGGCCTTCACATATTACAAATTATCACCAAAATACCAAATCCTATGGGGGATTTTCCCAACACAAGGTTAGACAAGTCACTTACGTCAAACCACGCTCAAGCAATTAATTAGAAGGCCTTTCCCTCGACTTTCCAACTCTGAACGGCTCAAATCTAGCCAAAACTATTTCATACTATAAATATAACTACAGGAAACTAGTTTAAATAATGAAATAATAATTTTAGCAAAGAATTGGAAAATCGCCCCAAAAAGGTCAACTCGGGCCCACGTCTCGAAACCTGATCAAAATTATAAAATCCGAACACCCATTCGATATCGAGTCCAACCATACAAGAATTATCCAAATATGACCTCATTTATACTTTCATAACCCAAAAACTTTGCCTAAGTAGTTCTACACTTTGTTTTCCAAATTTTAAACTCCAAAATAATAATTAAAAGGTGTAATTAACAGTAGATTCATGTGAATTAATCAAAAACAAGTCAAGAATTCTTACCAAAATGCTTCCTCTGACAATTCCCCAAAATCTTGCCTCAATCTGAGTTCTCAAAGTCCCAAAGTGAAAATGAAATCAAACCCTTGATTTTTCCCTTTTCTGCTTAGCGACTTCCGCATCTGCAGCCTTTGGGTCGCTTCTGCAACGCCGCACCTACGGAAAAACCATCGCAGGTGCGGTCCCAACTTAAGTCCAAGGCTTCCGCTTCTGCAGATAAGGGCTCGCATCTGCGAGATTGCTTTTGCGAAGAAAGGATCACACCTGCGATCAAGCCACAAGGCTGTTTCCCCAGTTCCGCTTCTGCGAGGGAAACTTCTGCATTCGCGAGTCTGCTCCTACAGACACATGATCGCATCTGTGATCCTAGCTAGGGTAGGCTAAATATGTCCTGCGGCCAATGGCTCGCATTTGCGAGCCCGCACCTGCGGCCAATCCATCCGCAGGTGCGAAGACACCAGAACCAGCCCAGCATCAACAAATAACCTAAGTCTAAAAATGATCTGATTTCCATCCAATTCACATCCAGGGCCCCCAGGACCCCCGGGACCCCGTCTGAATATACCAACAAGTTCCAAAACACAAAACGGACCGACTCGAGGCCCCAAATCATATCAAACAACATCAAAAACACGAATAGCACCCCAATTCAAGCCTAATGAACATATGAACTTCCGAATTCTGAAACCGACGCCGATTCATACCATAACAACTCGGATTGACACCAAATTTTGCACACAAGTCATAATTGACCTTACGAACCTATTCCAACTTCCAGAATCGGGATTCGATCCCGAGATCAAAAAGTCCACTCTCGGTCAAATTTCCAAAAATTCCACCAATTTTCAACTTTCGCCGAAACACACCGAAATGACCTACAGTCCTCCAAATCAACGTCTGGACATGCTCCTAAGACCAAAATCACCATACAGAGCTATTGGAACCGTCAAAACTCCATTCAGGAGTCGTTTTCACACAAGTCAAACTAAGGTCAACTCCTACGACTTAAACTTCCAATTTAGGGACTATGTCCCCCATTTCATTCTAGAACTCACCCGAAAGCAAAACCAAGTATCCTGGCAAGTCACGTAACCATAGAATGAAATAGAGGGAGCAATAAATAGTGGATCAGGGCTAATACTCTCAAAACGACCGGAAAGATCGATACATCCTCCCCCTCTTAAAACAAATGTTCGTCCTCAAACGAGTATAGAGACATACCTGAAGCGGTGAAAAGATGAGGATAACGGCTACGCATATCATACTCGGTCTCGCAAGTTGCCTCCTTGACTGGTTGACCCCTCCACTAGACCTTAACTTAAGCAATGTTCTTCGACCTCAACATTCGGGCCTGCTTGTACAAAATGGCAATCGGTTCCATAACATAAGATAGATCCTTCTCCAACTGGACTGAGCTAAAGTCTAACACATGAGGCGGATCACCATGACACTTCCGGAGTATAGAAACATGGAACACTGGATGAACCGCAGCTAGACTCGTTGGTAGTACAAGTCTTCAGGCCACCTCTCCAACCCTCTCAAGAATCTCAAAAGGTCTGATATACCTAGGGCTCAGCTTGCCCTTCTTCCCGAACCTCATAACACCCTTCATGGCCAAAACTCGAAGCAAGACCCGCTCCCCAACCATGAATGCAAGGTCGCGAACCTTTCGATCCGCGTAACTCTTTTTCCAGAGCATCCTGAACCAAGTCTGTACCCAATAGCCTAACCTCACCCGGCTCAAACCAACCCATGGGAGATCGGCACCGCCAACCATATAAAGCCTTATATGGGGCCATCTGAATGCTCGACTGATAACTGTTGTTGTAGGAAAACTCCACAAGCAGAAAGACGGATCCCAAGAACCCCAAAATCCATCACACACGCACGAAGCATATCCTCCAATATCTGAATAGTGCGATCGGACTGTCCGTCCGTCTGAGGGTGAAATGATATACTCAGCTCCACCCGAGTACCTAACTCATGTTGTACGGCTCTCTGAAACCGCAATGTAAACTGCATACCCCGGTCAAAGATGATAGATACCAGCACGCCATGAAGCCTAAAAATATTGCGAATGTAAACTTGAGCCAGCTGCTCTGAAGAGTAAGTAGTCACCACTTGAATGAAATGAGCTGACTTGGTCAATCTATCCTCAATCACCCAAACTGCATCGACCTTTCTCTGAGTCCGTGGGAGCCCAGCAACAAAATCTGTAGTAATTCGCTCCTATTTCCACTCCAGAATCTCTAGCTTCTGAAGCAATCTACCTGGCCGCTAATGCTCATACTTTACCTGCTGGCAATTTAGGAACCGAGATCCATACTCCACTATTTCCTTCTTCATTCTCCTCCACTAATAATGATGCCTCAAGTCCTGATAAATCTTTGCGTCACCTGGATGAATAGAGTACTGCGAACTGTGAGCCTCTTGGAGAATCAAGTCACGCAAGCCATCTACAATGGGCGCACATAGCCTGCCCTGCATTCGTATTAGTGACCTTCTTGGCATTGCCGTGCTGAACCATGTCCTTGAGGACAAGCAAATGGGGGTCCTTATACTGACGCTCTCTAATACGATCTAAAGAGAAGACCGAGAAACCACACAAGCCAAAACTTAGCTCCGCTCAGAAACATCCAATCTAACAAACGGTTTGCCAAGGCTTGAACATCCAAGGCTAATGGCCTCTGCTACACGTTGATATGCTAAGCTGCCCAAACTCTCCGCCTTGCGACTCAAGGCATCGACCACCACATTGGCCTTCCCAGGATGATATAGAATGGTGATATCATAGTCCTTAAGAAACTCTACAACCTCCATTGCCGCAAGTTAAGATCCCTATCTTTGAACAAATGTTGTAGACTCCGGTGATCGGTGTAGACCCCACAAAGGACACTGTACAAATAGTGCCGCCAAATCTTCAAGGCATGAACAATAGCCGCTAACTCGAGGTCGTAGACATGATAGCTCTTCTCTGTCTAGACGCGTAGGCAATCACCTTACCTTCCTGCATCAACACCGTGCCGAGACCAATGCGCGACATATCAGAATACACAGAATAAGACCCTGAACCTGTAGGAAATACCAACACTGGGGCTGTAGTCAAAGCAGTCTTGAGCTTTTGAAAGATCTCCTCACTCTCCTCGGTCCACCTAAACGGAGCACCTTTCTGGGTCAGCCTGGTCATAGGTGCTGCAATAGACGAGAAACCCTCTACAAATCGACGGTAATACCCCGACAAACCAAGAAAACTCTTAATCTCAGTAGCTGAGGACGGTCTGGGCCAACTCTACACTGCTTCAATCTTCTTTAGATCTACGTTGGTCCCCTCAATCGACACTACATGACCTAAAAATGCCACTGAATCTAGCCAGAATTCATACTTCAAAAATTTTGCATATAACTTCTTTTCTCTCAAGGTCTGAAGCACAGTTCTCAGGTGCTGCTCATGATCCTCCCGGCTCCAGGAGTACACTAGAATGTCGTCAATAAACACAATGATGAATGAGTCAAGATAGGGCTAAAATACATTGTTCATCAAGTGCATGAATGCTGCTAGGGTGTTGGTGAACCCAAAAGACATCACAAGGAACTCATAATGTCCATACCGAGTCCTGAAGGCAGTCTTCGAGATATCTGGCTCCCGAATCTTCAACAGATGATAGCCTGAACACAATTCAGTCTTAGATAACACTCTGGTACCCTGAAGCTAATCAAATAGGTCATGACTATGTGGCAATGGATACCTCTTCTTCACTGTAACCTTGTTCAACTGGCGATAATCAATACACATTCGCATAGAACCATCCTTCTTCTTTACAAATAAGACTGGAGAACCCCAAGGCAACACACTGGGCCGAATAAAGCTCTTATCAAGAAACTCCTGCAATTATTCCTTTAACTCTTTCAACTCTGCTGGGGCCATACCAAAGGGTGGAATATAAATGGACCGAGTGCCCGGTAAAAAATCAATACCAAAGTCGATATCTCTGTCGGGCGGCATGCCTGGAAGATCCACCGAAAATACATCTGGATAATCCCTCACTACCAGAACTAACTCGACGGTATGAGTATCAACACTAACATCTCTCACATATGCCAGATACGCATCACACCCCTTCTCAACCATCCGATGAGCCTTTAAAAATGAAATAACCTTGCTAGGAACATAATCTAAAGTACCTCTCCACTCTAACCGCGGTAGACCTGGCATAGCCAACGTCACTGTCTTGGCGTGGCAATCAAGGATAGCATGATAGGGCGACAACCAGTCCATGCCCAAAATAATATCAAAGTCTACCATACTGAGCAACCATAAATCGGCTCTGGTCTCAAAACCACCGAGAACAACTAAACACGACAGATACACACGGTCAACAATAATAGAATCTCCCACAGGTGTAGACACATAGGCAGGAGAACTCAAAGAATCACAAGATACGCCCAAATACGGAGAAAAATAAGATAACACATATGAATAAGTGGAGCCTTGATCAAATAAGACTAATGCATCTCTATGACAAACCGGAATAATACATGTGATGACAGAGTCGGATGCAATTGCCTCTGTCCTAGCAGGAAGAGCATAATATCTGGCCTCCCCCTCTAGGGCGACCTTTACCTGCTCGACCTCCACCTCTAGCTAGATGCGCAAGTAGGGTGGCTGATGGTGCGACGACCATGGACTGAGAAGCCTGATAACACCGGTGGAATACGCGGAGCCTGAGTAGTCTGTAGAGGTGCACCCCTCCTAAGTTTGGGGCAATCCCTCACCATATGACGAGTGTCACTACACTTAAAACAAACTCTCAAGGGACGTGGCTGCTGTGGCTGGCTCGGGCCTGATCGGCTAGATTGACCGCTGAAAGCACCCCGTGCAGGAGGTGCACTGGACAATGGTGGTGCATAATAGGGATTCTGAGGCCTAGGAGTGGCCGAAATACCGCCTGGAAGCTGGAAGTGCGGAATGAACATGACGACTCACATAGCCTTTACCATGACAAGCTACAACTGGGGTACGGGTACCACTGTATGTGCCAAAATCTCGAGACCTCTTGGCCTCCCTCTCCTCTCTCTCCTGAGTCAGCACACCCTCCAATCTCCTAGCAATCCCCACTACCTACTAGTATGTGATGTCCATCTCCAAATCTCGAGCCATACTAAATCTGATACTAGGGTTGAGCCCCTTGATAAATCAACGGACCCACTCTCTAAGAGTAGCAACCAAGGCTGGTGCATGCCTAGTCAAATCACTTAATTGGACCGTATACTCTGACACGGTCACAGAACCCTGGTGCAACTGCTCAAACTCTGTGCGCCATGCATCTATGAGACTTTGGGGAACATACTCCCTCAAGAACACATCCGAGAATTGAGTCCAAGTGAGTGAATCTTCCTCAGCCGGACTACCCTACTCATATGCTTGCCATAAGCTGCTCCCCTAAGCTAGAACGTAGTGAAAGCAACCCTACTAGGCTCCACAATACCCATAGTACGGAGGATACGGTGGCACTACTAAAGAAAACCCTGGGTATCCTCTGATGCCAAGCCACTGAAAGTAGGAGGGTGGTACTTCTTGTACCTCTTGAGCTTGAGCTGCTCCTCCTCAGAAACTGCTGCCCTAACCTCAAGCTGAACTGGGGCGATAGGCGACACTTGTATGACCTCTGGGACCTGGTCAACCTGGATCCACTGCCGTGGGTTACTGGCAACGGGAATCTATGCTCCTCCCCCGGCCTAAGATGTAGCAGGAGCAAGTAGGATCAACCTTGCTTGAGCTAAAGTGCCGAACATGCTTAGAAACTTGGCGAGAGTCTCCTAGATGGTGCAATAACGGGCGTCTGCCCTCCAACTGGAGCTACTGGTGGCTCCTCTTTAGCAGCTCGTGTGGTGCTATGGCTGCACACATGGACGTCCTCGGCCTCTACATCAGCCCCGGCCTCTCGCAGCTCTAGCAGGGGGCATGGGTGTATGGTCATCTGATCTAGTTGTACGTGTCTTCACCATCTGTGAGAGAATAGAAAGAAAATAATTTAGAATCTGAAGTGAAAGATTTCGTACAATAGGGAATCAAAGAAGTGAAGCTTTTTCCTAACAGTTCCATAGCCTCCCGAAGAAAAGTACAGACGTCTCCGTACCGATCCGCGAGACTCTACTAAACCTGCTTGTGACTCATAACACCCATGAACCTAGAGCTCTGATACCATCTTGTCATGACCCCAATTTTCCAACATAGGATGTCGTGATGGCACCTAGCCTCTAAGACTAGGTATGCCTAAAACAAATCCGGAATAAGCAAAATAATAATAATTTAAATCTCAAAATATCCGCAACGTTATCTATAAAGGAAATCTGGAACCCAACATGTACATCTCCATAATCCCGGTGAAGTATAAGTCACAAGCTCTAGATACAGCATGGAACGCTCCTATACATCTCTGTCTACAAAAATATAAAGGAACAAGAAAAAAACATGATAGAAGGGGACTTCGAGGCCTACGAACGCGGGCAGGTGTACCTTGAAGTCTCCAAAATAGCAACACGACGCACTAATATCGAGGCTAATAGGATGTACCTGGATCTACACTAAAACATGTGCAAAAGCTTAGTATGAGTACACCACAATGGTACCCAGTAAGTGCCAAGCCTAACCTTGGAACAGTAGTGACAAGGTCAGGCCAAGGCTCTGCTGGAGATAATTAGAAACACGACAAATTGTATAATGACATAATGAAATAACAGGGAAGTGAGACAATAAAGAATTTACGGAATGTAACAACACGTAATCAAGGAAAGCTAATTCGACGTCAAAGGAAAACAAGAATTTTAAATGTTAAGGAAACAACCACCAACTATATAGCAAATAAGGAAGATCAACAGGGGCATTCCCGAGGTACCGCCTCGTAGTCCCAAATCATAAAACAACTCACTTTCCTTATATCACCTTGGGGGCCTTTACACTTAGTTTTGAAAATTATTTTCTTGAAATAGCACCCTGCGTTTTAGCGCACCTTATCACGCTGCATGGTTTCTAGTAGTTCCCCTACTAGCCATGCATTTCAAGCCCACCTTATCGCACCACATGCGTTTCAACACCCAAACCTTATACCTCCGCATGCGTATCAATAATCACAACGGGACGGCAGAAATCTCATGCAACAATAACAATCGCACGGTAGAAACCTCGTGCAACAATAACAACAGCGCGGCAGAAACCTCGTGCAAACAACCAAACAATCACCTTAAGTGGAATTTCAACATTTAGCCCGTGTATGCACTCGTCACGTCGCGTACACGGCCTTCACATATCACAAATTATCACCAAATACCAAATCCTAAGGGAAATTTCCCCCACATAAGGTTAGAAAAGTCACTTACCTCAAACCACGCTCAATCAATCAATTAGAAGGCCTTTCCCTCGATTTTTCACTCCGAACGGCTCGAATCTAGCCACACAATTTCATACTATAAATATAACTATAGAAACTAGTTTAAATAATGAAATAATGATTTTAGCAAAGAATTGGAAAATCTCCCCAAAAAGGGCAACTTGGGCCCATGTCTCAGAACCCGGCCAAAATTATAAAATCTGAACACTCATTCAATATCGAGTCCAACCATACAAGAATTATTCAACTCCGACCTCATTTAGCCTTTCAAAACCCAAAAACTTGGTCGAAGAACTTCTATACTTTTTTCTCAATTTTAAACTCCAAAACAATATAATAGGTGTAATTAACAGTAGATTTGTGAGAATTAATCAAAAACGATTCAAGAATACTCACCCAAATGATTCCTCTGAAAATCCCTTAAAATCTCTCCTCAATCCTAGCTCTTAAAGTTCCAAAGTGAAAATGAAATCAAACTCTCTATATTTCCATTTTCTGCCCAGCGACTTCCGTATCTGCGGCCTTTGGGTTGCTTCTACGGTGCCGCACCTGCGGAAATATCAACGCAGCTGCGGTCCCAACTTATGTCCAGGGCTTCTGCTTCTCCAGATAAGGGCTCGCGTCTGCTACACTGCTTTTGCGGAGAAATGATCACACCTGCGATCAAGCCCCAAGTTTGTTTCCCCAGTTCCGATTCTGCGAGGGAAACTTCCGCATCTGCGAGTCCGCTCCTGCGGACACATGATCGCACCTGCGATCCCAGCTAAGCTAGATCAAATCCGCTCCTTCGACCAACGGCTTGCATTTGCGAGCCTGCACTTTGCAGCCAAAACCTCTGCAGGTGCGAAGACACCAGAACCAACCTAGCATCAGCAAATTCCCTAAGTCGAAAAAAGATCCGATTTCCATTCTATTCACATCCGGAGCCCTCGGGACCCTGTTCGAATATACTAACAAGTTTCAAAACACATAACGAACTGACTCGAGGCCACAAATCATATCAAACAACATCAAAAACACCAATCGCACCCCAATTCAAGCCTAATGAACTTATGAACTTCAAAATTCCGAAACCGATGCTAATTCATACCACAACAACTCTGATTGACCCCAAATTTCGTACACAAGGTATAATTGACATTACGGACCTATTCCAACTTTCGAAATCGGGATCCGACCCCGATATCAAAAAGTCCACTCCCAGTCAAATTTTCCAAAATTTCACCAATTTCTAACTTTTATCAAAACATAACGAAACGACCTACGGAACTCCAAATCAACGCCCGGACACATTCCTAAGACTAAAATCATCATACGAAGCTATTGAAACCGTCAAAACTCCATTCTAGATTCATCTTCACAAAAGTCAAACTACGGTCAACTCCTACAACTTAAACTTCCAATTTAGGGACTATGTGTCGCATTTCACTCCGAAACTCACCTGAAACCAAAACCAAACATCCCGGAAAGTCATGCAACCATAAAATGAAATAGAGAAAGCAATAAATAGGGGATCAGGGCTAATACTCTTAAAATGATCGGTCGGGTCGTTACATGATAGCATTGAATAATTGATACAGTATCATTAATGACTTCGAATAGGTATTAAGATATAAGAATAAAGTTAAATGGGTTAGCTTGTGAATCTATTCTGCAATTTGAACTGTTGGAGGCTTGTAACTAACTTATGAGCTATAAATAGACATTAACCAATATTTTAGGTTATATTTTGATGTAACTAGGTTATCTAATTGTGGATATCGACTTGTTGGTGATGTTTGAGCATTTTAATCAACATTGGAACGATGGAAGAAGGTTGAAACCTTGTGAATGTTAATAAAGCAAAACCGAAGTAAGTTGATTAAAACTTACTCTTCTTGAGGGATTTTCTCTAAAAGCATGTTTCGAGTTAATACTTAAGTTGTTTGCAAATGTGCTTTCGTGCATGTAGGAACAAACAAGTACACGCATGTCTCCATGTACTAAAATATTATGTTGCACATGTAGTGTCATATTGTTTTATAAAATTTTATTTTAAATCTTGTTGGAAAAATAGCACTTAAGGTAAATGTTATAAATTTTATCAAAACTTACGTATTGATAAGAGTAATACATATTTGAGTGCTAAAGATAAATTTTCATGAAAAGTATTTATTTTGAAAATTCATAAATAGAATAGCACTTGTGATATCTTTTAAAGATTGATGTTAAATTGCTAAAGGTTAAATTGCTAAAGGCTTTAACGTCTAAAAGGTTGTTTATTTAATTTTTGTTCATATGGTTTAGATTTTCTGTTAATGCTATGATTTTTTTTTTAAAAATGATCCTTCTAGGCTACTATGCTATGAATCTATTTTTGAAGTATCAAATATTCTGGGATTTACTTGTGTTCACCGAGATTGGCTTCGAATATATTGTATTTTTTGTCATGAAACTATATGTGCCGATGTAGGCGTAGATGGCCAAGTTGTGGTATAGACTATCGTATAGTGCTCTCCCTCGAGAGGGTACTATTTTGAGCTATTATTACTATGGCTGAGTTGATTTATACGGCACTATGATGAGATGACATAAGCAAGTAGGGTATATGATACTTGTCGCTAGGTACATAACCTAGTTGACCTTCTTTTGTCGGTGATGGTATAGTACTCCCAGTGAAATATAAGGATGATTTTCAATGACTTCAAGCAAAAAAAATAATTTTCTATGATTTTATTCAAAATCTTGGATTGATATAAACGTTTTAAAAGTTTATATTGTGGGTTATATTTAACTTCTCTTTTATTTAAAATGATAAGAATCGTGAATTTTGTTAAAATTTCTTATCATTTTATATCAAATCTTGGTGCGTTATTCTTATAAAGTTTTTCCCATAGACATAAGTTAGAAAGAGTCTATGACACATATTGAGTACCTTCATGGCGTACTCAGCCCTTAGGGGCCCCTCTTCAGGGGCCCATTTTCTTTACGTTGTGTGAACAGGACTAGGATGACTCTCTTTCCAAGGTATTATGAAGAACCACCTTTATTTCGTGGTAATTATCATGTTATTTCTTTTTTTTTTTTTTTGGAAGTATCCCAAGTATTGGTTCTATTCTTTGGTATAGAGGCTCCATAGATAGTTGTGTTGGATTGTAACAAAAACTAGGATTGTGGACATCATGCATAAAGTTATAATTTAATTTTATTATATCATTTTTATGAAAAGCTTCATGTATGATTTTAGAAATGGAAAATATGTTGTGACTTGATTTGAAAATTTACAAGTTTTTCAATTGACTTTTGCAATTATACTTGTTCTTGATATATGGGTTGGTTCACTCGGGTCGAGTAGTATGCCAGGTGTCGGTCACGTGAATTTGGGTCCTAACAATCTTGGTTTCAGAGCACTAGGTTCTAAGTCGAGTCCTATGAAGTATACGGATCCGTGTCAAGTAGAGTCCCTCTTATCAATGTGTTGCCAGCTACATTTATATCGGGGAGGCTACAATGACATCTAGCAAGTTTCACTTTCTTCTCACTCTAGATCGTGCGTTTGTGCCTGAAGTGAGAGTATGGACTCTCAATCGTATTGATTACCTGTGGTGGAAGATATAGAAGTGACGAGAATAATGCTCAAGGTTCAAGTTATAATACAAGAAGTTTGGGCTAATAGCCAAAAAGTTTCAGATTGTCCAAAATGGAATGATAGGTCAAGAATAGATTGGAACTGATACAATCAACACATATGACTTTGGTGAATAAGAATTATCAGTCGAATACAGAGAAATAATGAAAGAAAACAAGGTGATTATGTCATCTAGTACTATCAGGATGGTGTTAGGACTTATAATGAATTTTACTAAAGAATGCGAATAAGGGCACCTACGGTAGACCCTAGATTTCAATTCAAGATTATTGGTCAAGATGTTTGAACGACTGTTTACTATGATAATTACCATTAACGAGTTTAACAAAGGTACAAAAAAAAGACTTCTTGTTCATCCGAAAAGGGAATGTTACAAGACAAGAGAGGTGACCCTTAATTCTACTAGATATAGGTTGTTAGAGAAGCGGGGGG
>MCJB01050995.1:22574-41457 GCA_002018475.1 Nicotiana obtusifolia
GAGAATAATGCTCAAGGTTCAAGTTATAATACAAGAAGTTTGGGCTAATAGCCAAAAAGTTTCAGATGGGCCAAAATGGAATGATAACCTTGAGTTTTCTAGTCGAGGTATGTCTTATTTTTTTCTTTTGAAATGATGAAAATTGAGAATTTCCAAGAATGAACTCCAAGCAAACTCTATATGTGCCCTCCCAAAAACGAGCAGTTAACTTGTGATTGAACGGATCCTTATGATTTAAGAAGAATAAATATTGAAATGGCACATGAGCTAAGTTAAAGCTTTTGGAAAGTTATACATATAATGTGTATGATGTAAGGCTCAAAATAAAAATTAAAAACGGTTATGGTACGGATTTAGAGATTGAGAAGTTACAAGAATTCTAAGGCTACTTGATAATGTGTCATAAATCCCTAATATGATAGGTATGGACGAGGTCAATGATACCATGAATAATGGGAAAATATGCAAGTATATATTTATTATATGGAACATGTTAATGTAAATATTCCATATTAACTATGGCCAAAATAGTTCGCATTATGATGAAGACATGAGGTAATACGACCTTACATCCATTGCATCTTTATTATAAGTATTAGCCTACTAGGTGGGATACCATCAAAATAAAATTTTATGAAAGGACTTAAGAGCAAGAAATATAATTTCAGAGATATATATTTCTTGAGAACATGATGGTGGCATAAAGATATATTGTGTATTTCTTACATTTAGCATTGCGAAGATGGTATATATTGTGAAAAGTTATATAATGATATGTGGATTTAGCCTAAGGGAGTCAAACTTGTTCAGCTTATTTAAGCATGAGATGAGAGGCGCAAGGTAGTCGTACTTGCTAGAACTGTATTAGTGCATGGATTAAAGGGTGAAATGTTAGAAGAGATTTTAACAGTAGAGTGAACATGAAAGAATGAAGTGCTAACTACAAAGATGTCGTAAGGGTGGGAAATAATGGCACTTAGCAGTATATGTTGCAGCTAGTAGTGACGTGTCACTTGGATACAAAAATGAACAAAGAAAGTTCCTATGAGTATAACCAATCAATCCTATTGTCAGAATAATGATCATATCGGCATAATGATGAAATAAAAAATCAAAGTACGATGAGAGATTGAAGCGGTAAAATAGAGATTTCTAGTTGGGAGGGATAAATAGCCTATTATAGTGGGTGAGCAAATTGATGGTCAACGAAATGTTTTATGTGAGATAGCAGTTTTGAAATGACTTCAAGTGGCAACTAAGAGTTTGAATTGGGCTTACTCTTAAGTGGGGGAGCATCGGAACAGAAAAGGTCCATCTTAAAGGTAATGGTTTGACAAATAACATATTTTATTTTGTAGAGTCAAGATGAAGAGAAAACCTTTGGTAACTTCATGATGGAATGAGTACAATTACCATAAAGTGTTTGTAGGGAATCAAAGACTCATTACAAGCAATAGTTATGATGTTCTACATCGGGGATGCTAAAAGCTTATTTCTGATATTTAGTTATTTAATGGGAAACTCAAATGTATTCTTACAACTTAGAGGCATATGTGATTTGAATTAAATTCAAGTGTTAGCGGGAAACGAGGGAGTACTTTAAATTATACGTGGAATTTTATGGAATAAGGGAGTACTATTAATATGTGCACACTTCGCACGGAATAAGCAGAAAGGGGTAATGCAATGCATATTCTTAAATTGTAAGATGACTCTTGTATACCAAAATAAAGTATGCCAGTAAAAAGCATGGGTTTAAGAAGGAGCACTAATCTTAAAAGGTATAAGTGCCATCATGATAGCATTGACACGTGAGTGTTAGAAGCTTACGGGTTATGGTAGTATACCTATAGTGCACCCATAAGTAGATAAAATCTCAAATTTTTGTTAGAAAAACATCACAAGGAAATCAATAGAATTAAGGAGTTGGTTAAAGTTATTAAATGAAAATTTGAACCCTGGTATTCGAGAATGGATGGCAAAGTAGTATCGTAAAATGGATAAAACTGGGATGAATATTTTTTTTTTATATAGAGCAAACTTGTAAGCAATAATAGTTATCAAGTTGAGATCTTGGGGAACTCTAATGTCACGAGTGAAAGTGGGGGTATGTGATGGATGAGTCTAGGACAAATATCTTATTAATCCTTGGAAGGAACAGAAAAACATTCCATAATAATTTTAACAGCTAGAGGACATCAAGAGTCCTAAGTGGGAAAATCATACTTGGTAACAAGAATCATGAAAGGCAAAAGACTTATTTGAAAGTACTATTTATGAATGAATTTCAAGTCTATGATTCGGAATGATCAAGTTCTGCAGGTATAAGTCCAATCACAGGGAGATTTTTGGTTTATTGAAAATACTTTTCAGGTGCAACTTGATGTATGCATGAATAAAGAAAATGAAGGCTATGTACAGTAGTAATATGAGAGTTATTTAGTAGCTATTGTTGATAATGAATGTTATTTATGTATGTTACAAGTTAAAAGTTTTAAATATTTACATTTGATGCACTTATGGCATATGTACGGCTGAATGGGGTTAATATGGTACATTATATTATGTTTTGTTGGTTGTTGCGAGATATTATTTTTGGCTCCCGTGTGGGGGATTATTCTGGACAAGTTGAAATTTTTGGACATTCCCAATTACAAGGGAGACTCTGCCGAATTCTTTAAAAATTTGTTAACCAAATTTTGACGACCATAAGTAAGTTGAGATTTTGAAAAGAAAGTATAAGACTCATATAAGGTCATAAGTGCCTATGAATAATGGTTGGAGATAAAAGGATGGTAACTATATGCTTAGATATAACTTGCAAAACATTAGAGGACGAATGTTCTTAAGTGGGAGAGAATGTAGCACCCCGGAAAATTTTTAAAGTGCCTAAGCGCTATTAAGAAAGTTGATGTGTGCTAATTATATTATTTTGTATGCAAACAAGGACTATTAATATGATGGATATTAATTGTATATTATAATAAGTGTACAAGACATATTATAAGTGATGTGGGGTCTAAGGAGAGCCCCAAGTCCGAGCCAAGTTGGAAATTACATGATAAACTAAAAGTTTCAAATGAGTACGCGCAAGAGCTAACTTTAGACGAGCACATCAAGATATATATAAGTATTTACATGGAGAACAACCTATCAAATAAAACATCATCGATTCTAATTTCTAATGCTTCAAACCGTTTGTCATTTGGACATTCTTACAAGAAGTTATGATCAAATTACCAAAGGCTGGCAGTGAAGCACTGCCATAACGTCCGGGTTCGCATCCGAGCTTCGAGGAGGAGTGAACTGGGGATGCGAAGCGTCCGGGGCGGCGTCCTAAAACCCAGAAATTTGGGCCTATAAGTACAAAATCTGGGAGAGAGTATTTTGAGCTTTGGTGGTTAAGGTTCTTGAGGTGAAGAGGCGATTTTAAGCTCAAATCAAGTCCAACCAACTAAGCTAAATTGTTTTGGTATTTTGGGTTGATTCTTACTCTATTTACATGAGTTATAATATCATTCTTACATCCAAATGCTAGATTTCATCATCAAATCCTCAAGAACACAAAAATCACCAAAGTTGTGATTTTTCAAGATTGATCTAAAAGAGGTAATTCTAATGCTTCAAACTCATTTATTATGAGTAGCTAGAAGTATTTGAAGCATTTGTGACAAGTTTTAATGGTTGAAAGATTAGATTATAAAACTCTAGTTCATAGCATGAATAGTACTTTTGAGAAAATAAGAGAGAAGAGTAGTAATCTGGGCGATGAATTGATGAATACAATGAACCTATGGAATTATTTGTTAGCAAAAGTTGGAAGTGATCAACTAAGTAATCACCCAAATCGTATATTTTGCAAGTATTGATTATGAAAGACGATGAATAGTAACTTGGTGGCATTGAACAATTGATGTAGTATCATTAATAACTTCGAATGGGTATTAAGATAGAAGAATGAAGTCGAATGGGCTAGCGTGTGAATCTATTCGACAATCTGAGTTGTTGAAGGCTTGTAGCCACTTATGAGCCATAAATGGACATTAATCAATATTTTAGGTTATATTTTAATGTAACTAGGTTATCTAATTGTAGATATCGACTTGTTGGTGATGTTTGAGCATTTTAATCAACATTGGAACGATGGAAGAGGGTTAAAAACTTGTGAATGTTAATAAAGCGAAAGCGAGGTAAGTTGATTAAAACTTACTCTTCTTGAGGGATTTTCTCTAAAAGCACGTTTCGAGTTAATACTTAAGTTGTTTGCAAATATGCTTTCATGCTTGTGGGGACAAACAAGTAACGCATGTCTCTATGTACTAAAATATTATGTTGCACATGTAGTGTCATGTTGTTTAAATTTTATTTTAAATCTTGTTGGCAAAATAACACTTAAGGTAAATGTTTTTATTAAAACTTACATATTCATAAGAGTAATACATATTTGTGTGCTAAAGATAAGTTTTCATGGAAAGTATTTTTTTGAAAATTCATAAGTAGAATAGCATTTGTGGTATCTTTTAAAGATTGATGTTAAATTGCTAAAGGCTTTAACATGAAAAAGGTTGTTTATTTAATTTTTGTTCAAATTGTTTAAATTTTCTGTTAATGCAAGATTTGAAAAAAAAATGATCCTTCTAGGCTACTATGCTATGAATCTATTTTTGAAGTATCAAATATTTGGGAGTTACTTGTGTTCACCAAGATTGGCTTCAAATATATTGTGTTCGTTTTCATGAAACTACACGTGCCAGAATGGCCACTTTGTGGTATATACTACGGCAGAGTGCTCTCCCTCGAGAGGTACTATTTTGTGCTATTACTAGCATGGCTGAGTCGATTCGTACGGCACTATGATGAGACGACCTGAACAAATAGGGTATATGCTACTTGACGCTAGGTACATAACCTAGTTGACCTTCTTGTGTCGGTGATTGTATAGTAATCCCAGTGAAAGGTAAGGATGATTTTCTTATGTTTAGGCCTAAGGAGCCGAAAGTGATTTCAATGACTTGAAGCGAATAGAATGATTTTGTATGATTTTATTCAAAATCTTGGATTGATATAAATATTTTAAAAGTTTATATTGGGTTATATTTTACTTGTCTTTTATTTAAAATGATAAGGATCATGAATTGATAAAATCTCTTATCGTTTTATATCAAATATTGGTGGATTATTTTTATAAAGTTTTTCCTAAGAACTTAAGTTAGAGAGAGTCTATGACACTTATTGAGTATCATCGTGGCGTAGTCAGCCCTTAGGGCTCCTCTTCAGGGTCCCATTTTCTTTACGTATTTTAGGATAAGGTATAGCACATGATGTTTGGACATGACTAAGATGACTTTCTTTTCGAGGTATTATGAAGTACCATTTTTATTTCGTGGTAAGTATCATGTTTTTTTTTTATTGAAATTTTTCCAAGTATTGGTTCTATTCTTTGGTATAGAGGCTCCATAGATAGTTGTGTTGGATTGTAAAAAAAAAAAAAAAAAAAAAGGATTGTGGATGTCATGGATAAAGGTAATTATTTACTTTGATTATATCATTTTTATAAAAAGTTTCATGTATGATTTTGGAAACGAAAAATATGTTGTGACTTGATTTGGAAATGTACAAGATTTTTCAATTGGCTTCCCCAATTATACTTGGTCTTGATATATGGGTTGGTTCACTCAGGTCGAGTAGTGTGCCGGGTGCCGGTCACGTGGATTTGGGTCGTGATAATTATTTTTGCTTCGAGGTATGTAACATATCTAAACTTGGTTTGACAGTGATTATCCCTATGAACTATGATATTTGAGATGTGTTGGGGGTGACGGATGTGCTAGGTGACGAGCGTATGTGCGTACACCGAGGTATTCATGATCGGGGTAGACTTCAGGCTACTACGAGACTAGTTTGCTTTCATGCCTCATTACATCCGTGTTTCCTCTACGTGAAAGACTATTTGACCTATGATTTATGTTAGAAATCATGTCTAAGCTACGTGCTTATTTGTTTAAGACATGATTGGGCTATTCTTGCTATGTTGAGTTGTTAGCCTTAATTGTAGACTTATTCTCAATCATGATGTTATATCCGTGTATGATATCTCCGTCTTAGTGCATTCTCATTATGATTTCTCTCACATGTTGTTGCCTCATATGTGTAACACTGTTGAACTGAGTATCGTGAGATATGGTTATTTGACTCTTAAGTGGTAATCATATTTTTAGTTATAATCTTTCATCTGCATGTTATATCTCGGTCTTTGTGCATTATTTATATGTCATATCATATGTTGTTGATTCCTTTTATATATAATACTATTTGGTCTCAGTTCTATGAGACATGAACCATTGAGACTTTGAGCAATTGATGACTGATGGGCGCTAAATAGTCGTATTGTGATTTGATATTTGGATCGGGTTGCATGCTACAACTGATTGATATTTGGATCAGGTTTCATACCGCAACAAATTGATATTTGGATCAGATTGCACGCCGCAACGATTTTAGTGATTATTGATTAACGCTTGGGCAAGGATTCGCCCCTTCGGAGTCTGAAATTACAGTGCGCGCAGGCACGGTGATATATATGTGCTTTGGTGAGGGGCATCTGTGCCAAACACCCATACGGTGCTGACTATGATTGTGTACGTGATGATGAGGGGCATTTGTGCCTAGCACCTTGAGCATGCTGAGTGTGAGTATACATGATGGTTTCACTATGATATTATTGACTTGACATGTACATTTGACATGTAGGCATATAGATATTTTTTTTTTTCTCATGCTAGATGGTAATTAAATGTCTTATCTACTATTGAAAGTTTGGAAAATCACAGTTTCCATGTTAAACTCATGTTTTAGTGAGTTCAGAGAAAGATTAGGCTTTGACTGTTATACTTGAAAGGCATGCCATATTTTTCGTATTTGTGAACAAGCTGAACATGATATCTCTTGAATTATTTTATTCTACTGTTATCATTATATCATGTGTTGTTATTGATCATTGGTATTGGACATTGACCTTCTTCTGAGCTCGTCGCTACTTTCAGTTCGAGGTTAGGTTTGTTACTTATTTAGTACATGAGGTGGGTTGTACTTATACTACACTTATGCACCTTGTGTGTAGATCTTAGAGCTGATGTTGTTGGGTATGGCGGGAGCTGGCATTGAAGATGTACCTGCCTTCTAGATATAGCTGCCACTTGTCCTTGGTAGTTTCAAATTTGCAATCTGCTTATCTATATTCCAAATGGATTTTGTATTTATTTTCATACCATCTTTGTAAATCTAAGTCTTAGTGGCTCATGACTTTTATTACCAATCCTTGGGTTATTGTATGGAAATTCAGTTATTTCTCTTATTAATTTTTTATTGTTTCACTAGAGTTGTGTTGACTGTTCTCTAGCTTACCCAACGGATTGGTTAGGTGTCATCACGAATAGGTAGATTTTAGATCATGACAGTGACGCTCGACATTGGTACCAGTGGATGTACCGGAACAACCAACTCTATGGTTGGGAGCACTTTCTTATGGCTCTTGTTCTCCATTTTGGGTCTAAATCGTTAGAGGCACCAGAGAGGTCTAAATCGTTAGAGGCACCAGAGAGCTTGCTCGTGAAATTGCCTATATTGTCATATGTCCGTGATTACCTTTCTTAACTTTCTTGTCCCACTTGGCAGTTAAAAAAAAAAAAAAAAAGAATTCGTTGCTTCAACCTCTTTTCTCATCCCACAAACCGGGGAAGCTTAAGTGAAAATGAAAGAGGAGGGTGAGGGAAGCCACTAAATTGAAGGCTTCGCTCGCTCGCTCTAACGCTTTGAGAAACTAGCTAATCAAACTACAATGTATTACCGCCGCTAATGAAGTATTTGTTCACATTTGGTTTTCATCCATATGTTAAGGCAGATGTTTGATCCTTTAGGACGTATGATCTTAATAAGGCCATTAGTTTGGCATTTTATAGGAACAAAAGAAGCTGGCTCAATCAACACCTGTGCCCCGGCCCAATTCCTCATCGAAATACCTGATACCCCTTTTTTCCCTTAGTCTAGTTTCAACCATAGAAACACACCCTTGATAGCTACATCGTCTTTTTCTCCGACCGTGTCTCTTTTTGGCGTAGGTCGAGTACCCTATAAAAAGATCACACTGATAGAACTTCAACGAAGACAAGAGCTTAACCTTTATTTCAATTGCTATGATAAATACCAAAAGGGTCAAAAATGTTCATGCATCCCTTAAGTTTTTTTTACTTCTTGCAAATGATGACCCTCCAGATGAATATCCATCTATACATCCCCATCTGCCTTAGATTCTTTGCCTCTTGATATCATACCTGAAAACCCTTCCCTTTTTACCATCAGTTACTAAGCCTTGTTTGGCGGATCTCATCCGTCCACTCTTCACTTCATGTGTACAGCAAGGGATTACCTACATAGATTCTCATTGACGGGGGTAGTACACACAACTTTATTCAACCTCATGCTGCCAAAGCCCTTAAATGTGTCGTTGAACGTTCATTCGATTTTTCAGTTATGGTTGGAAATGGCTAGGAATTGTGATGCATGGGTGTTTTTCTAGGCATTACACTCACCATTCAAGGCTTCTCCTTTGTCACAGATTTTTTTTATGGTTGACTTGCACGGATCAGATTTAGTCCTTAGAATTATTTGGCTTGCTACATTGGATCCAAGTGTCACCGACTATGTCAACCGTATCTTTGAATTCACACTTGCTGGGAAACATTACCGCTGGAAGGGTGATCCTACCCCTTCTTATGTCCAAATTAATATGTCAACTCAATGGCGCTTCACTCAGACAGATTCTATAGCTTACTTACTTTGTTTGAATCTTCAGTAACCTACCCCATGTCACCTTCAACTTTCCCTCTGACTTATCTGATCTCTTGAATTCATATCCAGAGATTTTTCAGCTACCTATATCCTTACCACATCCATGGCCACAAGATCATCGCATTCCCATTTTGCTGGAGACAATCCTGTCAATATCCGGTTATATCGTTATCCCCACTTTCAAAAAGGTGAAATTGAAAGACTTGTTACTAAGATGCTCAAGTATGGAATAATTCGTCCCAGCTTTACTCCATATTCTTCACTAATGCTCTTGGTGCATAAGAAAGATGGTACTTAGCGCTTTTGCATTGACTACAAAGCTCTTAATTCTATCACTATTAAGGATAAATTTCCAATCCCAACGATCGACGAGCTTTTTGATAGATTACACAATGCTTGTTTTTTCTCTAAGTTGGACCTCTTAGCCGGATATTATCATATTCTCCTTCATCCACCGAATATCGAAAAGATCGCATTTCAAACTCATGAATGTCATTATGAGTTTACTATTATGTCATTCAGTCTTTCTAATGCCCCTTCTATATTCCAATCCACCATGAATTCTATTTTTAAGCCATTTTTGTGCCAATTTGTTCTCGTTTTCTTGACGATATCCTCGTTCATAGCAAGTCTTAGCAGGATCACTTGAAGCATCTTAAATCAGTCTTTGGTCTTCTCCGGGAGAATTGATTGGTGGTTAAACAATCGAAGTGCCAGTTTGGGCAATCCTCCATTTCTTACTTGGGGCATATACTATCTTTGAAAGGCCTCCAAGTTGACTCTGAGAAGATTATTTCTATTCTTTCTTGGCCTTTTTCCTCATTTATAAGGGACATTCATGCTTTCTTGAGTCTATTTAGGTACTATCATTGTTTTGTCAAGGGACATGCCCAGTTAGCTTCACCCATCACTGACCTTCTAAAAAAGGACTTAGTTGTGTGGTCTGAATCAGCCTCTACTGCTTTTGCCAAGTTGAAAGAGGCTCTTAGCTCAGTACCAATTTTATCCTTACCGAATTTTTTCAAGAATTTCGTGGTGGAAATAGATGCATCTAGTACTGGCATTGGTGTAGTTAGTTGTCAGGATAATCATCCTATTGCATTCTTTAGTCAAAACCTATCTTCCATGATGCAAGCAGCTTCTACTTACAATCGTGAAATGTTTTCCATAACTCAAGGTGTTCAAAAATAGCGACAGTATTTACTGGGTCGGTGTTTCATCATTTTAAATGACCAACAGCCCTTGAAGCCCCTCACTAGTCAAGTTATCAAAACCCGTGAACTACAATGTTGGTTTAGAAAGTTAATTGGTTACGATTTTGAGATATTCTTTCGTCCTGGCAAACTAAATTCAGCTCCGATGTTGTATCTCGTGTTCCAGCCTGCTTCCCTATGTCGTTGGCCATTCCCGCATTAGCTTCAGTTGACAGGCTTAAAGCTTTAAACAAAACTCATGTGGAATTATTAGCACTTCAACAGATATTATCAAATGAGCCAGATTCTATGTCCCAATATTCATTTTAGGAAGGTCTCCTTCTATTCCGAAATTATTTGGTTATTCCCAGGGATGCATCCTACTTGCGCCAAATGTTTTTGGAAGAGTTTCATGCTTCCAAAATTGAGGGTTATGCGGGCATTTCACGCACCTTTCATAGGTTGTATTCTAATTTTTATTGGGTGGGTATGCAATCTGTTGTCAAGAAGTTTGTCTTGGAATGCCAGGTTTGTCAGCAAATGAAGGATTCAAACCTCAAACCCGAGCGTTTACTATCCCCGTTGCTAATCCCTTCTATGATTTTTGAAGAAATTTACATGGACTTTATCTTGGGTCTTCTCCAATCTCGTGGGTGCACTGTTATTTTGGTGATGGTAGATATATTGTCTAAGTATGGACATCTATTGCTCTATCTACCAATTTTACTAGCCAAAAAGTGGCAGAAGTCTTTGAGAAAGAGTTTGTACGCTTACATGGCTTCCCTACCAAAATTGTATCTCATTGTGATCCTGTTTTTATTTCTAATTTTTGGACTGAAATCAAAAAACTCCAGGGCACTCAATTGGCCAAGTGTTCAGCGTACCACCCGCAGCCGGATGGCAAACAGAGTCACTAAACAAATGCCTTGAAATGTATCTCTGTTGCTTTGATATGGACACTCCTTACATGGGTTCTTCTACTTCCTTGGGTAGAGTTTTAGTACAATACTTCATCCCAATACAACTCCGCGATGACTCCTTTTGAGGCAGTCTATGGTAGGCCTCCTCTAACTGTTTCTCGTTTTTCCTTGGACAACACTTCAAACAGTGAAGTCTCTCCTTCTCTGCGGGAACGAGATGAAATATTAACTGTGTTGAAATCCAATTTGTTGTAGGCACAAGATAGGATGAAATTTCAGGCCGACAAAGTTCGTAGGGATGTGATCTTTAATATCGGCAATTGGGTTTATGTACATCTTCGACCTTATAGATAACTTTCTTCATCTTCAATACCATACCAAGTTGAGCAGGCGTTTCTTTGACCCCTTTCAAATCATTCAACGCATGGTAATATGGCTTATAAACTCGATCTGCCACTCTCTTTTAGAATTCATCAAGTATTGACGAGCTCATCGATATTTGCATTAATCATGATAAATTAAGGCATGTGTTGCAACAATATTCAATACTATGCTTCTCTTCCGATTAAACACAATAATGAGTAAAATTACAACTAGAGTTTAAATTCTTCCAATAAATTCAAGCAATCAATCAATATCCATAGATAACAATCAAGTCACTAAATCATGTCAAACCCTAAGGTAAACTACTCCGTAGATATGGAGAAAGTCATCACAATTAAGTTTAAGAATATAGAAAATATTAATCCAACGTTACAATCCAAACTCGCATATTGAATTGATCGAAGGATGATGAAACATGTGTCTTGAAGCCTCAAATGCTCTCCAATAGCTCCCGAGGTCAAAAGTCCTCTAAAAATCGTGTTTTTGATGTAATTATACCATGTAGAAAACGAAACTACCCTTTCTAAGCTGAAGCGGGACAATTTGAACTCAAAAATACACTGGCACAGCGCGCCATGTGCGCCCCATGCGCCGCATTAGTGAGGATTTTCAAAGAGTTGATTTTTTTCAATTTGTAGGAATTTTGCACTAGCACCTTGAGCCGCAGCGCGCCCCATGGCGCGGTAGTGCATTTTCTTAGAGTAATTTTTTTTCCTCACTTTTTGACACCCAGACTTGGTTCTCGACCCCCGAACGTGATCCCGACTAATTTCTTGGTCTTCTACTCAGTCTTCAAAGCTCCAAATTGTTCGATTTAGCTCCATATCATCTTCTTGACTTAGAATCATGTACTGCAAGGCATAAAACACGTAAAAAGTGCAAATCACCATTATCTAAGCTCAAACACAAATAAAGTGTAGTAATTTAAAAGAAAAATACAGCTAAACTATGGATTTCTAGCCTACTATCACACTTAACACCTGAAGACATTTTGCATCAGAGGTTTGTCACCAACGGGGCACATCAGGTGCATCAAAGCGTTGTCAAATTGGTAGGCTTGCCTATTGAAGACGTTACGTGGGAAGTCTCCAACACCCTCTTGAAGCAGAACTTGGTCACAAGGTTCTTTTCCTCGGGGCCTGCAATGTAATGACTCAGAAGTACATGTTGGACTACACCAGCCGTAGTACCAGGGACTAACTAGTGAAAAAATACCTAGACCAGTACATCGTCCCAGAAGCAAAAGGAAAACAAACTTCGCCAAAAAATTAGCAAAGGAATAAGAATTGCAGCAGCTCAAGGCAATATTGCAACAGAGCTATTTAAGAGAGGCTATGGATGAACTTGCTTCTATCTTTGCTATTTAGAATTAAATTTGGAACCTGTACACGGTTAAAATTGGGCTCGATTAATATACGACAGATCGGGCTCGGAATACGAAAGGTTGAAGATTAACCCCGAGTTTCATCAAAGCTGGACATGAGGTTAGAACGTCTGTCCTCGAGAACACTGAGCCCGTGAACCAGAACCGACCCTGACCCCGAACATGCTCGAGGGAAGATCGTCGAACCAAAATAACGGAAAGCCAAAATATTCGTAACAGGTCAAGCATACGGCAGGAATCTCGGCACGAATCAATAGAACCGCTTAACTAGCAAATCAGGAGATTTTTTACCTTATACAGAATTGTATCTAAAGTAGGATTCCCCTACTATATAAAGGAAGGTCTAATTATTTGTAGGGCAGATTTTTCCTTATCATTAAAAATAGCAATATACTGATCTCTTTAGCGACTACTGTCTGATTATTCTTTTTCTGACCCCGATTGCAACGTTTCTTGGCCCAAGGGCAGTCAACATACAAGGCCAACACCGTCTAACTTGTGTGGTTTGCATTCATTTTTTATCATTAATTTTAATTTCAATTTTGTTTCTCATTTTTGTATTAAATTAGGTCACATATCCTTAAAATCACGAATAAATTCAATTGTTATCCGATTTTGAGGGTAAACAGTTTGGCGCCCATCGTGGGGCAAAGGATACTAGTGGTTATTTGATGCAAATCTCCATAACACACACACTGCTTCACACTTGCTCTTTGAAATGTCTATGATTCCAGACTATAATACAGAAATGTCAAACTCTCAATCGGCACCTCTGCACATTGACAATGAGTCCGGTCACCAAGGTATAAATAACAACATAGCGCTCGGTAACGAGATCCCGATTGCAGATCCGATTGATACTAATTCACACGTGGTTGTTGATGCAAATCCGCCTACCGACCCCGCAAATAGCGTTCATAGAGGAGTCCGATCGGTAACTTGAAACCCCCAAAACGTTGAAGGGGACGGGATCAGCCTACGAATAATCTTCGAAATGTTGCAGGCTCAACAGACGGCGATAGCTCAGTTACAAAATCGAAGCCATGTACCGAACAGGGTTGAGCCTGGTCCTTCTCGGGAAATTACCTGCAAAGATGAATCGGTCGTAGGAAGGTCGAATGAATATGAATCGGGGGCGAACGCCGAAATTATAAAGATGCTCGAGGAGCTGACAAAACGGATAGAATCAGGGGAGAAAAAGATCGAGGCAAACGACAAAAAGGTGGAAACCTACAATTCCAGGGTAGACCAAATCCCAGGGGCACCCTCGGTGTTAAAAGGCCTGGATTCCAGGAAGTTCGTGCAAAAATCTTTTCCACCAAGCGCGGCATGAAGCGATCCCCAAGAAATTCTATATGCCCGAAATACCCAAGTATAATGAAACGACCGACCTAAACGAACATGTAACCTCGTATAAATGTGCTATCGAAGGGAACGACCTAGAGGACGATGAGATCGAGTATGTTCTGTTGAAAACATTTGGGAAGACCCCGTCAAAGAGAGCTATGATATGGTATCACAACTTACCTCCTAATTCTATTGACTCATTTGCTATGCTTGCAGATTCTTTTGTAAAGGCACACGCAGGTGCCACCAAGGTCGAAACCAGGAAATCGGTCCTTTTCAAAGTCAAACAAAAGGATAATGAGATGCTCGGACAGTTCGTATCCCCGTTTCAAATGGAACGAATGGATCTGTCGTCGGTCGCTGATGATTGGGTTGTTCAAGCTTTCACTCAGGGACTCAATATTCGAAGCTTGGTGGCTTCACAGACACTAAAGCAGAACTTAATAGAATACTCGGCTGTTACATGGGCTGACATACATAACCGGTATCAATCGAAAATTAGAGTCGAAGATGATCAGCTCGGGGCCCCTTCAGGGTTAGTCTATCCCATTAGAGCTCTTGACAGAGTCAAAAAGGGTTATTGATCGCGAACTAAGATCGAACAGGGATCGATATCAGCCATATCATGGGTACAGAAGAATCAGTGGATCCGGGCGGAACCCCCAAAGAAATGAAAGGATAAATGACCAAGGCCAGAGCAGCCGGGGACTCATGACCAAAAGCAGCTTCGAAAGGCCCATCGGGCATAAAAAAGTACCGAGGCTATTGGAGTACAACTTTAATGTCGATGCTGCCACTATTGTATTTGCTATCGATCGCATCAAAGATACCAAATGGCCTCGACCTCTAAAATCCGATCCGACCCAAAGGGATCATAACCAAATATGCAAATATCATGGCACTCACGGTAACAGAACGGAAGATTTTCGGCAACTGAGAGAGGTAGTAGCCCAGCTATTCAATAACGGACATGTTCGAGAATTCTTGAGCGACCGAGCCAAGAATCATTTCAGGAACAGGAATTCTGACAAACAGACGGGGCAAAAAGAACCTCAACACTTCATCAACATGATCATTGGTGGAGTTAATACCCCTTAGGGGCCGATGTTGACACGCACCAAAGTGTCCATCACTAGGGAGAAACGGACTAGGGATTACACACCAAAAGGAATTGTATCTTTCAACGATGAGGACGCAGAAGGGATTATATAGCCCCATAATGACACACTAGTAATATCTGTACTCGTACATAAAATTAGAGTTAAACGTGTGTTAATCGATCCAGGTAGCTCGGCCAACATCATTTGATCAAGGGTCATGGAGAAACTCAGTCTACTAGATCAAATTGTCCCTACAGTCCGAGTTCTAAATGGATTCAACATGGCATGAGAAACAACTAAGGGTGAAATAACATTGCCGGTAAATACCGCCGGAACCGTTCAGGAAACAAAGTTCTGCGTGATTGAAGGGGACATAAGATACAATGCTCTGTTCGGGAGACCATGGATCCACGACATGAGGGCAGTGTCTTCGACGCTACACCAGGCGTTGAAATTTATGACGCCCGAAGGAGTTAGAACGGTCTACAGGGAGCAACCAGCCGCAAAAGAAATGTTCGCGATCGAAGAGGTGACGCCAGCACCTACAGTTCCAACACCGAAAGGCCCAAACCAAGTGACCGAAGATAGGACGAAATAGCAATCACTGATACCGTCTTCGGCAGATCTGAACAAACAAGTGTATGTCGAGGATGATGATTATGGGATTCCCAGATCTTTTATAACCCCTGATAATTTTGATGCCACTAAATCGACGGTCGAGGAACTGGAACAAGTTATATTGCAAGAGGACTTGCCCGATCAAAAGGTATACCGGGGCACAAGGCTGAGTTCCGAGCTTAGGATAAAACTCATTCAATTTCTTATGACTAACAAAGACTGTTTCGCTTGGTCCCACCTCGATATGACTGGTATCCCATCAGAGATAACCACTCACAATGGCTTAATATACCATATGCTTTGGATTAAATTTCAATTACCCCTTAAAACATGGTCTGAAATAATTTATATTTTGAGTTACAGCTTTATGCACTCACAATGTAAAATATATTACTTATAGATATTTAAAGATAAAATTTTACGATAAGCATTAATTGATAGTCTGATAAAATGAAAATTATAATAATTTAAATTACAGTAATGGTATAAATAATTTCTTACTTTATATGGGTATAATTTAAATCCTTATATTTATTCTCCTAGAAACGAGTGTTCGAGAGTTTTTCTGTTTTCTTTTCTTTTGCTTTTTCTTTTTTCTAGCTTGAAACTCAATTAATTTTAAATGTAGTCCGAGGGAACTACAAAAAAAGTAGGGAAGAGGGTAGTATAAAATGTCGTAAAACTTTTACATATGGAATCATTCTTAAAAGTATTAGTAACACTCTTCATCCACCTCTTAATTTTTAACAAATAATAAATATTCTATATGATAGCAAGGAAGAGAAAAAATTAGCATAAGCATTGAAGATTGCAATTTGACAAAGAAATCTGTGTTTTCTTGATATTCATATTACTGAATCTGCTTTTTCTTAGTACATTAATCTCGTGTATAGCGTAACTGTTGCTCATAGATTTCTTTCTCTTTAAGGGAGAAGTTTATTGTCTTCCCCGAATTTAGTGGAAATTTTCTACTATTCTCATCATATTTGTCCAGTATTCTTCATAAAATGGTGACTAGTGAAGGAATATGATCTTCTTTGTTGATCCTCAATGGTTTACATGATCCATATTTATAGTGCTAGAATACAAATCAAAGACCAATAGGGATTAGTATAGGGACTAAGTCAAATCAATGGAAGATATGGAATAATAAAAGATATTCTCCTAACATAAAAGATATTCTCCTAATATAAAATATAATCTCCTAATATAAAAGATATTCTCCTAATATAAAAGATATTCTCCTAATAGTCCTCCTCAGCTTGAACGTGGGTAGGCTGAAACGTTTAAGCTGGATCGAAACGAGTCAAATACGTATCTCGGGAGTCCTTTAGTAAAGATGTCCGCATACTGTGATGAAGACGGCACATGAAGAACTCGAATGTGACCGATCTGAACTTTCTCCCGAACAAAGTGAATATCCATCTCTACGTGTTTGGTACGCTGGTGCTGCACGGGGTTGCCTGACAAATAAACGGCTGAGACGTTGTCACAATAAACTACCGTAGCTTTGAGGACCGGAACATGAAGCTCAAGAAGCAAATTACGGATCCATGTAGCTTCAGCTACGGCATTTGCTAACCCCCTATATTCGGCTTCAGCACTGGACCGGGATATGGTAGGTTGTCGTTTTGAAGACCAAGAGATGAGATTGTTTCCTAGAAATATGCAATAGCCTGATGTAGAATGTCTAGTATCCGGGCATCCCCCCCAGTCGGCGTCAGATTAGGCGATCAAAGCATGATCAGGAGATGCTGAAATCCGAAGATCGAGATCTATAGTGCCATGAATGTATCTCAAGACCCGTTTCATGAAAGCAAGGTGTGGCTCTCTTGGTGCGTGCATGAAAAGGCAAATCTATTGAACCGCATAAGAGATGTCTGGTCTAGTAATTGTAAGATACTGTAATGCCCCGGCTATGCTGCGGTACAGAGATCCATCTGATAATAATTCCCCTTCAGTAGCACTAAGCTTGGAGTTGGTATCAACAGGAGTGTGGCAGGGCTTACAAGCCGTCATACTTGCCCGGTGTAGAATATCCCGGGCATACTGTGACTGACCGAGAAACAGAGACTGATTGTCTCGGGTAACTGTGATGACAAGGAAATGATGGAGCTGACCTAGATCGGTCATGGCGAATTCATTAGAAAGCCGGGAGATAATACTGTGGAGGAGAGCTGGTTGGTTAGCCGTGAGGACAATGTCATCGACATATAGTAGCAGATAGGCGAGCTGTTCCCCATTCTTATAATGAATAGAGATGTATCACACGTGCTGCTTCGAAATCCCATAGATGTGATGAATGAAGAAAACCGTGAGTACCACGCTCTTGGTGCCTGTTTTAAACCATATAAGGATTTCCGGAGACGGCAAACATGGTTAGGGAACTGAGGGTGAACAAAACCTGGAGGTTGATTCATAAAGACCGTTTCCTGTAAGTCGCCATTTAGGAATTCATTTTTCACATCAAGTTGGTGAATAGGCCAGGACCTCGATACCGCCAATGATAGAACTGTACGAATGGTTGCTGGTTTCACCACAGGACTAAAAGTTTCTGTGCAATCAATTCCAATAGTCTGAGATTTGCCATTGCATACAAGACGTGCCTTATACCGATCCAAGGTGCCATCAGATTTAAACTTGTGATGGAACAACCACATTGAGCGGATAACCGGTCTATCCATCGGTCTTGGAACTAATTCCCATGTATTATTAACCTGCAAGGCACTAAATTCATCATTCATGGCACGTAGCCAGTTAGGGTCCGACAGGGCTTTAACATAGGTTGTGGGGACCGGTGAGATGGTGGAGGTTGCGGCTAGGTTGTACCGAGGGTTGGGTTTGACAATCCCAGCTTTGGCACGGGTTTGCATTTGATGACTATTGGTAGGTGTAGTGGTTGTGGATGGGGATGGGTCAGTGGATGCAGTTTGTGGGAGGGATTGGGTTTTGTCGGTTGATGGTATGGATGAAGGATTGTTGGGTGGAGGTGTGGGTGTGGCGGTTGGGCCGGCTGATGGAGTGGGTGTGAATGTAGGTTGGAAGAATGGTGAAAGATGTGGAAGAGGTTCATCTAAGAATGTATAAGTT
>MCJB01050996.1:0-30860 GCA_002018475.1 Nicotiana obtusifolia
TAATATATCAACTTCATAGAGGTAGTCATATTTTTTGGAAAGGGTTTTATACAGAGTAGGGGACATATTCATTTTAGCTAAGGAAGACGAAGATGGAAACGACTCTGACATATTTAGTAAACTGTTCCTCCCTCCGAAAGGATGGGCTGGCTCTGATACCACAGTATAAGGAACAGAGCAAGAGACTCCGTGAAAGCAAGCCTAATCGTAGGAACGGCACCACAGTACAAGAAACAAAGCAAGAGACTCGAGGAAAGCAAGCTTAATCATAGGTACGAAAGTTTTCCTACAAAAAAGGGGGCTGGCTATTGCCAAGCTACACCCAACGGGCTGGCTATTGCCAAGCTACACAAGCAGTTAATTTGTTTATAGTCGCAAAAGTTTTCCTACAAAAGGGGATGGCTTCAACCTTGCCAAGCTACACAATTCGGAAAACTTTTGTACTATAACCAACGTTAACTGTTCATAACTCAGAAAACTTTCGCACTACAACTAAGGAAGACGAAGATGGAAACGACTCGAGGTGTAGCTCTATTCTCCAAAACAAGGGAAAGCTTTGGTGGAGTATACGAGTAAGAACCACGCCCCTCTAATGCATTCACTGACTTCATAAAGCAATCCATATCATCACCATCGAAGTTTACCAATATAGCTGCCAATGCTTCACCTAGGAAGTGCTCTTCCATCTTCATCTCAACAGCACCATCTACTTCATCAACAATACCAATCACTGAAATGCTCTCGTATTCGTTTGGCAGCTTCATACTCTTACTTGCTTGGAATGTAACTTCTTCGTTGTTCACTCAGAATTTAATTTCATTACGTTCCGAATCCATAAGGGCTCTTCCAGTGGCCAGGAATGGTCTCCCCAAGATAATAGGGATTTCCTTGTCCACATCACAGTCAAGAATTACAAAATTAGCTGGTATATGAAATTTCCCAACATTCACGATCACATCATCTACAATACCAAATGGTCTCTTGATTGAACGGTCAGCCATTTGCAACCTCATGCTCGTCGGCCTTGGCATTCCTAATCCCGCTTGCTTGTAAATGGAAAGCGGCTTTAGATTAATGCTGGCCCCATTGTCACAAGTGCCTTTGCAAACTCGCGCACTCCAATAGTGCACGGAATAGTAAATGCTCTCGGGTCGTCTTTCTTCTGAATTGGATTTGTAGCAATAATAGAGCTAACCCGGTGAGTCATATTCACCACCTCATTCTTGGTGGTTTCCTTCTTTGTGATCAAATCTTTTAGATACTTAGCAAAACCGGGCATTTCTTGAATAGCCTCCAAGAATGGTATATTCACAGATAACTGCTTGAGAATATCATAGAACTTCTCAAACTTGCTGTCGTCAACTCTTCTTGCAAGTTTCTGAGGGAAAGGAGGAGGGGGTCTAGGAATCGGCGGAAGAATGTTTGATGTTTCTTCTGCCTTTTGCTTCATCCCTTCTCGGGTCTCATCTCGGATTTGCACAACCTCTGGAGTTTTCTTTACTTCAGCAGCATTGGGTTCTTCAACTTCGCCTCCTTTTTCAAGTTCTTTCACATCAACTGCTTGCTCATTCTTGCCTTGCAATATCTTACCACTCCTGGTAGTGATAGCCATGATATGGGAAGTTGGGCCACTCCCACTTCCCTTTGGATTTGCAATCGTATCACTAGGGAGTGTTCCCTTCTACTGTGGATATTGCTCACGAGAAAGATCTCTCATTTGCAATTCCAGTTTTTGAATCGCCGCAGTGTGAGAGCCAACCAACTCAGTCATTTTGAGAGCCTTGACCTTGGTAATGCTGCCTTTGGTACCCTCCTTGAGAGTTATTAACATAATTTGCCTCTTCATAATCATCATTTTGTACCGGCTGCACATTCTCAGCCACATTCACTTTCTTCTTCTGATTTTCTGTGAAAAGCTTTGTCAACACATTGACATTTGTGGCAAGTTAATCACTTGGTTTCGTTCTTGATTTTCCTTGATCAAGTTGTTCATAGAAGGAGAGCCAATTGCAATTCCACCTGTGAATCCTCAGAATGCCAAGCTTGGTTGTGTTTTGCCATTTTATCTAAGATTTGAGTCACCCTAGCGAAGGTTTTGTCCATAAAAGATCCAGCAGCTGCATTCTTCGCTATTGATTGGTTCATAGGATCCAAACCCATGTAAAAATTTTCCAACAAGATGGAATCTGGAAAACCATGGTTTGGAGACCTCACCAAGTATAATTTGAAGTGATCCCACGCTTCATGTAACTATTCACCAGTTAGTTGCTTAAAGAAGAAAATCTTGTCCCTGAGCTCGGATTTCTTGCTTTGTGGAAACCATTTTGATAAGAAAGCTCGGACAAGTTCAGGCCATGAACGTATAGAATTTGGAGGAAGATTCGGTAGCCATTTCCTCGCATCCCCAGCTAGAGAATACTTAAAGCATCTCAACCTCAAGGCATCGTCAGAGACATGATTCTGCTTATGCATCGCACAAACACAAAAGAAATTTTTGAGGTGCTGTGTTGGATCATCATCAGTGGAATTTTTGAAAAATCCCTCCGCTTTTAGCATCAGAATTAATCCATGTTCCACTTTGAAGGTAGCAGCACCAATAACAGGAGGTACAATCGCGTTTGTATCCTCAATATACTCCTCAATGTCTACAAAAGGATTTCCTTCTTCCTGTATCTCCACATCATCTTCATGGTCTGACATATCTCCCTGTCTACACCAAACACAACAAACAACGTATAATAGAGTAGAATTAGACGTAAAGTAAAGTATATACTAACTAGTAATTTCAGAACCGTACTCCCCGGCAACGGCGCCAAAATTTGATACGCTCAAATTACACCTTACTAGAAAGTGTAAGCGGTCGGTGTCAAATATAATAACCCAACAAGGTTGAGGTCAAATCCCACAGGGAATAGATGTGAAATTTTTATCTAGTTCGTGTAATACTCAACTAAGTCATAATTCTATTAAGTAATTGTAATAAAAAGGTGTATTGAATTTAAGTGTAAACGAAAACTGATTGCAATATTGTGAATGTAAATAATATGAATTAAAGAAACCAAGGTTGTGTTCCCCTTAATGTAGTATAATGCTATTGATATTAATATTGTATAGTTCCAACGGATAACTTTCTTGATATGCACTTGATACCTAATTTACTACCCAATATTTTTCAATAATTGGATAATATATCCTCTTTATGATTTTCCCAAATACAAAAGAGTAGTTAAGAACAATCAATTAATGCCAAATTAAAACCCACTTATTCCTAAGCGATTTTATTAAACAAGGTTTAAAGCCTTGAGTCTTTGTTATTTACTTCTACCAAATTCTATCCCACTTTCCCAAGCAAAGATAGAATTAATTGGCGTTCGTTAATGTTTGCAACCACTAACAATTGTTTGAAGAATAAGAAGTAAATAAATATCAATCATCCGTTGAAATCATATTCAATATCAAAATCTCAATAACATTGTACCCATCTAGGGTTCACAACCTTAGCGTTTAGACTTAGCTACTCATGCTGCACATTCAATAAGAAAGAATTGTAATTGTCATCATCTTACAAAGTAGAAGGTAATTGATCCAAAAGCTTCCAAGAATTCAAACTAGTCTAAGCCGTGTACTTTGTGCTTTCAATTCTGACAAGTTCCCCTCCACAAAATCCTATTAAACCTATTTATAAAGGCCCAAAACCCGAGGCGAGGTCCAGACTAATTTGCCCTTGGTGTTAATATTGCGGACCGCATTTCTATCGCAAAACAGATATGTGGACCTTAAATCTTCCTCGACTGTCGCATATGTGACCCAAGAGTTTTGCCTTCATTGCATTATGGTTTTGCGGTCCGCATGTTGATTATGTGATCGTGAAATGCGATCGCATTCTTCACCCTGATTTTCACCCAGAAACTCTGCTTGCATTTGCGATTTCACAGTGCAAGTTTGCGGTTCGCATTCTTGTTTTGCGGTCGCATATGCGACCGCATTCTCGACATGAAGAAGTGCCTAGAGTTCTGTCCTTGTTTGCGATTTGCTTGTGAACTATGCGGTCCGCATATGCTATTTGCGACTGCATACTCCCATCTGCGATGCTGTTGAATTCTTTTCCTGTCTTCAGTTGGCTTTTTGAGCTCTTTTCCGTGCCTTTGGGTCCTTACACTCGATGTACTGCAAATACACTAAAATTGCATAAGTATCGGTAGAATTTGCACGTAAAACAAGTTAACTCTAATAAAGTAGTATCAAAATGTGCCTAAATTACCCAGCACATCATATCCCTTGATGCATCTAGCCCGAGTCTCGCAGAATATTCAAGATCGAGTCCATTTTTACTCGATTAATATGAAATAAACTTTTCATAGATGGAACAATACCCATTATTATCATATTAGAGTGGTAAGTACTCAAAAAAGGTAAGGAAATCTTGGCTCGTGGGGAAATGCAAAGGAAAGAGCGAGAAAATTACGGCAGCTAGGGTTTAGTTTGGGAGACGAAGGGGAGTGTTTGAGGGCGGATGTGTGATGATAATGAGTTAGGGTTTTAGGTTGATGGGATATAAAGAGAAAGAGGGAAATGTTGTGAGCCGTTGATCATTTTTTATTAACGACTGTGATTTAAACAGGTTGGGTCGAGTGTAGCGGGTCGTGGACTGGGGCAGACCTGTTGGGTCGTTTGGTTTGGGCTGCTGAAAGGTTAAATTGAGATGTGCCAACTGTTTTATGCCTAATTTCGGTCCGAAATTAGCTCTGTTTTGGGCTATAAATTAAATTTATGAAATCTGTTAAGAATAATTTATAAAAATTATATAATAAAGAGTTAAAATATTACTTATGCGGTAAAATAGTTGAAAATAAATGCTTAGCATTATAAAAATATAAAAAAATCTAGTTTAGCATAAATAACATAATAAATATAATTATGTACAGAATATAGGCTATTATTCCAAAAAATATATAAATAAATCAAAAATACGAATTTAATTATATGAAATGAAGCAAAATGTTATAAGGCATACATGCGGGTGTAAATAATAAGTTTTGATGATTAATTCATCGCAAAATAATTTGAAAGGATAATTTATAAATATTTGAACAATTGGTGATGATGCAAATATTATATGATTCTTGTAAATTGGTGATGACGCAAAAAATGAACTTTTGAAAGTATATTTGATATTTATAAAAATGTGATGGCAAAATTGGATATCAACAGCTGTCCCTCTTTATCCGGGAATGATGAAGAGTTGTCGGGTAAAGAAATTGATGACCAATTTTGTTCGGAATGAGTGAGCATGACGTGTTTTTTGGAAAAGATGGGGACCGAACTCTTGTTCCTGAGTTGACTACATATCCCTGGTGTTACAGGAATCTGGTGATCTATAGTTTGAATCCAACGGCAAACGAAAGCGATGGAGTTATTATAAGAGTGGTCGTATGTTTCGAAAAAGGATCCTTTGGATATGATAGTGTCGTCAGAAACGGATAATTTTAGGTGGAGCTATGAATGCGAATTTCAATGTTACGGATGTATAAGGCAATATTTGAGCAGTTACGGGATAAAGGGTAATCAATTGCTGATCATCGGTTACATTTGAGATTATTGAAGGATGTGAACGTCGTGAACGGAAATCGGAGTGAGAATTGCTCCTGTTAGTAGAACGGGTTACCCCCGAGCTACGTGCAATGCTTAAACCACGATGCATGCAAATATATAAGGTTATTGTGAAAATTTAAACATGATGCAAATTCCCTTCGGACCAAGAGAGTTTTCTTTATGTACTTAGACCATGACGTCCTGGGCCATGAAGCGTATGATAAGGATTCGCAGGTCATGAAATGGTGTCCTCGGGCCATAAGGATGGTGCCTCTAGACTATGACGCCTTTGAATAATGATAAATGCAGCTTTGAGAGATCCTCAGGGCATGGCATGATGTTTTCAGGCTATGACGGTGATGCCTTTAGACTATGACGCCTTTAGACAATATGGTGATATTTTAGCCCTTGAAATTGCAAATATGCGGATATATCGATTGTTTGATATAGGGAATGGGTGATTCTTAGTCATATGCGAGAACAAGATAAGGCAACAGTTAGCCTTTTATGTGATAAGGGCAGTGCTTAACTCTATGTTGATAAGGCAGCGTTTAGCCTTATGCGATAGTAGAGGCAATGCTTAGCCTCATGCAATGTGATGGAGACATTGCTTAGCCTTATGCAAGGAAAGGCATTGTTTAGCCTTATGCAATAGTGGAGGCAATGCCTAGCCTCATGCAAATATGACTGAGACATCCTTAGTCTCTTGCAAGGAAAGGCAGCGTTTAGCCTTATGCAATAATGGAGGCAGGGCCTAGCCTCATGCAAAGTGATGGAGACAGTGCTTAGTCTCATGCAAGGAAAGGCACCGTTTAGCCTTATGCAATAATGGGCAGTGCTTATCCTCATGCAAATGTAATGAAGACAGTGATTAGTCTCATGCAAGGAATGCAGCTTTTAGCCTTATGCAATAATGGAGGCAATGCTTAGCCTCATGCACTGTGATGGAGACAGTGCTTAGTTTCATGCAAGGAAAGGCAATGTTTAGCCTTATGCACCAATGGAGGCAATGCTTAGTCTCATAAAATGTGATGGAGATAGTGCTTAGTCTCATCCAAGGAAAGGCAGTGTTTAGCCTTATACAATAATGAAGGAACTGCTTAGCCTGATGTAATAAATGAGGGCAGTGCTTAGCCCTATGCAGAGAAAGGTAGTGCTTAGCCTTATGCAATGATGAGGGCAGTGCTTATCCCAGTGCAGAGGAAGGCGAAGATTAAATATGAGAAAGACAATGATTCTTATCTTGAAGCATTTTTGCTTGGCGACTTCTGTCGGTGTGAAGATAGTGATCTTTTTCTACGTATGTATTTGTGGACGTGCTTGTCATGTCCATTGTGCCTGCATCCAAAGAAAAATCATGAGTTTCGAGGGAAAGGTTGGTTCGTGCCTTTGATTCTTCGTTTCGTCTTTGCTCCTTGTCTTGATGCCTTGTTTGAGTCGCCGTGGATAACGTTTGGCTACTACAAAAAGTGAAATTTTTGTGATAAATTATTTATAAAAGCTAGTTTTTCAAAATATGTGATGATGCATAAAATAAATAATTTTGTCGAATCGGTGATTGTGACACGCTTTGAGACAATAGCAACCCCCTCAACTCGGAATTTTGAGAACCCTCCTCAAAATTTTGCCCCGGATTAAATACATACTCCCGGCAATGCATTCCTTGGTGATCCTTGACATAATGAGATAGACAAACTCGAAATCTTGCCCCAGTTCCTGACCATAGAGGGAATCAAGATTTTATTATGATGTGACCACCCACAGGGTTGCCTACGCATTCTCTCTAAAATGGGAATCAGGTCAACCGTAGTTCAAGTTAAATCAAATAGAAAGTACAAACATAACCTTAAACGTAATATCTCTGGACTGCATCTGAATTGATAGGTTTTTGCCATATTTCTCCATCCCTCTCTGCAAGTATAAATGCTCCTCCTGTTAGTACTCGATGAACCATGTAAGGGCCTTGCCAGTTGGGTGAGAATTTCCCTTTTTCTTCGTCCTGATGCGGGAAGATCCGTTTCAACACCAATTTTCTCGGTGTGAATTACCTGGATCTAACCTTTTTGTTGAAAGCCCTTGCCATTCTATTCTACTAGAGTTTACGGTGACATACTGTGTTCATCCTCTTACCACCATTGAGAGCTAGTTGTTTATACCGGCTCCGTACCTACTCCGCATCGCTGAGCTTGGCCTCTTGTATGATTCTTAGGGAAGGAATATCCACTTCGGCGAGAATAACGTCTTCAGTACCATAGACCAGTAGATAGGGGGTTGCCCCATTTGAAGTACGAACTATGGTGCGGTACCCGAGCAAAGCAAACAGTAGCTTCTCATGCCATTGCTTGTAATTGTCCACCATCTTCCTTAATATCTTCTTGATGTTCTTGTTGGCAGCTTCTATGGCTCCATTCATCTGCGGCCTGCTGTAGAATTCCGATGCTTGATCTTGAATGTTTCACGCATAGGTTTCATCAGATCACTATTGAGATTGGCGGCACTATTAGTAATGATTGATTCAGGCACTCCAAATCGACAAGCAATACAATCCCGGACGAAATCCATTACGGCCTTTGTAGTCACAGTCTTATAGGAAGCGGCTTCAACCCTTTTTTGTGAAGTAATATATAGCCACCAAAATGAAACTGTGTTGAAGTAGCAGTTTCAATTGGTCTGATGACATCCGTGCTCCAAGCAGAGAAAGGCCAAGGTGAACTCGTTGCATTGAGTTCGTTGGGCGGCACCCGTATCATGTCAGCATGTACCTGGAATTGGTGGCACTTTTGAACATATTTTGATGCAGTCTGTCTCCATAGTCATCCAAAAATACTCTGCCCTTAATATCTTCTAGGCCATAGCGAACCCATTCATGTGAGGTCCACAGGTTCCGACGTGCATTTCTTCAAGCGATCTAGATGCCTCTTGGCATCTACACATCGTAGAAATCCCAAATCAGGAGTCCTTCTATATAGAATTCCTCCACTCTGAAAGAAGTGGTTGGCCAATCTTCGAAGCATGCATTTCTGAGTGTGTGTGGCATTTTTTGGGTATTCCCTTTTCTCCAAATACTCCTTGATATCGTGAAACCATGGGTTTCCGTCAAACTTCTCTTCAGCATGATCGTAATAAGCTGGCTGTTTACGAATCTCTATTAGGATAGGATCGATGAAATTCTTGTCTGGATGTTGTATTGTGGAAGACAAGGTGGCCAATGTATCTGCGAACTCATTCTGAATTCTTGGAACATGTTTGAATTCTATCTTTGTAAACCTCTTGATCAACTCTTGTACCCAATGCTAGTATGGCAATATTTTAGTGTTCTTAGTAAACCATTCTCCCAATACTTAGTGTACTAATAGATCTGAATCACCGATTACCAGCAATTCCTGAACATTCATGTCGATAGCCAATCAGAGTCTCAAGATGCAGGCCTCATATTCCGCCATATTGTGGGTGCATGGGCGCTTGAGTTTTGTGGATGCTGGATAATATTGGTCGGTTCTTATTACTAAAATAGCTCTGATGCCCACTCCCTTGAAGTTTACTGCTCCATCGAAAAACATCCTCCAACCGTCATATGTTTCGGCAATATCTTAACCTACAAACGACACTTCCTCGTCTGGAAATTACGTCTTCAATGGTTCGTATTGTTCATCTACGGGGTTCTCTATTAAGTGATCGGCCATGCTCTCCCCTTGACTGCTTTTTGAGTCACATAGATGATATTGAACTTACTTAGCAGTATCTGTCACTTTGCTAACTTATCCGTTGGCATGGATTTTTGAATGATGTTTTTTAGTGGGTCCATCCTTGATATGAGATATGTGGTGTATGCACATAAATAATCTCTTAACTTCTGGGTTCTCCATGTCAAAACGCAATAGGTGCGCTCTACTAAAGAGTAATGAGCCTCGTAAGGTATGAACTTCTTACTCATGTTGCTTCGGAATGCCTACTCTTTCCTCCTGGCTCATCATGTTGCCCCAAAATGCAACCAAAGGCTCCATTCAACACGGTCATATACAGCAGCAGATGTCTTCCTGGCTCTGGCGAGACCATACGGGCGGTTTAGACAAGTACTCCTTGGTTTTGTCGAAAGCTTTCTAACATTCTTCGGTCCAGTTCGTCGCAGCATCTTTCCTCAGCATCTTGAAGATCGGCTCACATATAGCCGTTGATTGTGCTATAAAATGGCTGATATAATTGAGGCGTCCTAAAAAGCTCATCACATCCTTCTTGTTCTTTGGCGAAGGCAAGACTAGAATAACTTTGACTTTTGATGGGTCTAGCTCAATACTGCACCGGCTGAGGATGAAGCCTAACAACTTCCCTACAGGGACACTGAGGCACATTTTGCAGGGTTCAACTTCAAATTGTATTTTCGAAGTCAGTCGAAAAAATTCCTCAGGTCTGCTATGTGATCTAAACATCTCATAGATTTGATGATAACATCATCCACATACATCTCTATCTCTTTGTGTATCATATGGTGGAAAAGAGTCGTCATGGCCCTCATATAGGTGGCCCAAACATTCATCAAACCAAATGGCATCATTTTGTAACAATATATCCCCCATGGCGTGATAAAGGCTGTCTTTTTGGCATCTTCTTCGTCCATCCAAATCTGGTAGTATCTTGCAAAGCAATCCACAAAGGATTAGAGTTCATACTTGGCGTAATTGTCGATTAGTATGTGTATGTTGGGCAATGGGAAATCATCCGTAGGACTCGCTCTGTTCAAATCTCGATAGTCAACACACAACCTAACTTTCCCATCCTTCTTCAGAACCGGCATAATTTTGGCTAACCATGTCGGGTATTCGACCACTCGAAGGACCTTGGCTTTGATTTTCTTGGTAACCTCTTCCCTTATTTTCAGACTCATATTTGGATTGAATTTCCTGAGTTTTTATTTTACCGGCAGACACACGGGGTTGGTAGGTAGCTCGTGAGCTACTATTCATGTGCTAAACCCAGTCATGTCGTTGTAGGACCATGCGAAAATATCCTCTTATTCTTTTAGGAACCGTATGTACTCTTCCCTCTCTGACGGTGATAAGTGGATGCTTATGTGAATTTCCTTGACCGTTTCAGAATTCCTAAGTTAACTGCCCCAGTTTCCTCCAAGTTGGATTTTGGTTTGCTCTCAAATTTCTCTATTATATCATCTTCCAAATCCTCTGAATCACTTTTCTTATGTTGCATTGTCTTATTAAATGTCACAGTCGTAGGTTGATCACGATATATAATAATTACATTAAAAAGAATGTAGAAAGATAATAATAAATAAGCGAAAAGCAATAATGCATTAATAAAACATAAAATTATCAACAAGTACGACTCGATGGCTCGAGTAATTCTTTCAAAACAAAGTACTGAAAATGTCTAAAATGCTCAAAAACAATTTTAAAAATAAATTAGGCTGATTCTGCCAAGGCTACCCAAGTACTCGACGAGCCTCGAATGGTGCAACAGTCTAGTTCTTGAGAACGACTCCTTCTCCCACTGTCTGAATGGTATGATCTTCCTCCTCCTCCTCCTCCTCTAAAATTGCACTGCAATCCATATTTTCCTCGTCCAAAAACAGCTTCCTCGCACCGGCCAAAATCTCATCTTCCTCGGATCCCCAAATCACGTCTGTTAGGCGGAATGTCTGGTGCAATTGTGGTATAGGTTGTTCCAGTAGATAGTAATTGCTGCGCCACAGCGGTTTCCAATCCTGGTATTCTTGCACAATTTATTCATACCCGAGTCCAAAGGTTGTGCCATGATATGGTGGTCGTATGGGTTTTGCGATCCCCTTAAGCTTTCGGCCAATACCCTTGCCTGGTTCATATCCCAATCATATCAATATGCTTTCTATTTTATTGCTCCACTATTGATGCTTCTCAATTGCGTTTACCCGCTCAATGCGGTGGTATGTTTCTCCTCCCAATTTCCTCCTATTTTCGATGATTGGAACGGTCTGCTTTGTGTAGATAGGGTTGCTTCCGTCTACATGAATGATCACCTCTTGATGATTCCACTCAAACTTCACAACCTGATGCAGAGTAGAAGCGACTACCCCAGCTGCGTGTATCCATGATCGTCCCAATAATAGGTTGTATGTGGCAGATATGTTTAGAACTTGGAGTTCGACATCAAACCAGGTCGGTGCCATCTATAGATCAAGGTTGATTTCCCCAATAGTGGCTCTCCAAGATCCATCGTACGCTTTCACATTCTTGCTTCCCATCCGTATCTCATGCAGGCCTTAAACCAGGATTTTCAGAGTGGTCACCGGGCGTATGTTCAGGCTCGAACCTCCATCTATAAAGACCCCTAGCAATGACCTTCTCTTCAAATTTCACAGTGATGTGCAATGCTTTGTTGTAACTCAACCCTTCCGGCGGTAGCTCATCTTCGTGGAAAGTAATTTTATGACTCTCCAGTACCTGTCTTACCATGTTTCCCATCTCCCCGCTAGTGATATCAGCGGGCAGATAAGCTTCACTTAATACTTTCATCAAGGCGTTCTTGTGCGCTATTGAATTTTGTAATATTGACAGGATGGATATTTGGGCGGGAGTATTGTTCAAGTGATCAACAACAGAATACTCCCTTGCTTGTACCTTCCCCCAAAGATCGTCAGTGCTCGTCTCAATGATAGGTGGCTTAGATGAATTTTCCTCCAAGATTCTCAAGTGTGTAAACTCTTCCTGTTCTAGTCATAACATGCGCAACACCTGTCTCTTCCATCTTGGATTTTTCTTTTCTTCTTGTCTCTGCAACATAATCCCATAGGATGGTAGTAGACTTATAAGACAATGTGGGAGCTACCATCACAGTGAAAGACGTAGGTACCTCGACCTCAAACGATGCTTGGGTCTATACCAAAACCAGTGAGAGGCTGACAGGAGATGTTTTAGGAGCATCCCCCTCTCGAGTAAGTCGGATGGATTCCTCATGATCTCATTCCTCATCAGTTTCTATCACATTCACTCCCTCGCCCCTACAACCTGGGAGAGGGTTATTACAGACATTTGGTGCGACTTCCATTGCCTGTATATCTTTGGTGTCGATCAGTGTCTAAATCTTTTTATTCTACATATGATATTCCTCAATGGTATGACCCTTCATGGCTGAGTGATAGGCACAAGTTTTGTTGGGGTTAACCCACTGGGAAGGGTTCTCAACAACAACAACGGGAATCGGGGTGACATAACCAGTAGCCTTTAGTCTCTCATACAGTTAGGCTGTGGATTCATGTATGTATAGGGTTTGTTACAGGGTATGGGGTAATGTTTATACGTATATCGGGTTGCCTTGATGAGTTCCTGGAACGTGGGTATATGAGTGATCATTGATTGAAGTTTTAGCGGGATCAGGGGTAAGTTGTGGTGCGTTTTGAAGAGTGTGACAAGTGGTGGTTTGTGAATATTGAGTGATGGTGTTGTTGAGGGGTTTGCACTGGTGGTGGTTTAAAGTTTTGGGGAGGTGCGGGATTGTGATATTGGCACGTTGCAGGAGGATTTAGAGCTTTGGGTGGTGGATTTTGGTATTTTGTGTTTTATGGTGGTATTTGGTTCTGAGTGGTTGTGCTCTGCTGGTTAATGTCAGGAACATTTAGGGTAAGGGAGAGGTTTGCCGGATTTGGGACCTGCTCAAGCTCACCCTACTTCTCCAAGATTTTCTGCTCCAAACGTAAGACCAACACATTATGTCCTGGCATACTTCTTCCGTCCTAGGTTTCAACATTCTCTGTCATGGTAGCATTGTCTTTTCGACTACCACTTAGATCATCCATCTTCCCTTTGCCTTTGTTTTTCGGATCGCAAGGTGGAGGAGGAGGTGGAGGACCTTTAGATCTGGTGTTGTAAGCTGATGATGCTAGAATGCACGAACCAACCTTTGGGAATGGGACTTATCAAGAGAAAGAAAAAAAAAGAAAAGGTAAGCAAGTTAGTAAAACGAAGTAAAAGAGTGTTTGCAATATTTAAGCATGTATCATAAGGTCATGCAATAATTCGCGTCCTAGTTTTGGGGACCTCATTTTGCCTGAGGTAAACCTATATGACACATAGACTTGGAGAAAAAAATTCATGCCAACGTTTTCCTCATTCCATTAGTGTGAAAATAAGCCAAACCAATCTTTCACTAAATTGACAATAATTATAAAGTTACTAATGGCATTAAGCCTTATTACATCGAAATCTAATCTAATATAGAAAGTAGTAAAGGACATTATCTCCTAATCTACTTGGTCCCCGAATGACCTTCCTCATGCTTGGCTCTCTTGACCTTATCAATCACATTTCCCATATCGTGCATGTCTAGTAGCAAGTAAGCCTTTGACATCTTCCCTCCTTCATCATCGTCTATGCCTTGACAATCCCAAAGCTTCTTTCTCATCTTCCCTTCTAGTTCCATAAATCCTTGTTCTAGATATTCTAACCTCTCTTTCGACTTATTAGAAATCTCCTTCCATTCTCTTATCACCTCTATGTTCACTTTACATTGTTCTAGATGTATAGCTTCCGATTCGAACACCCTTTTGCGGAGCCTCTTATACTTCACCTGCGCCTCAACCGCCTCATTTATGATCCTATCTTTCAAATTGACTCCCATTTTGACGTCCCAGGCTATGTCGTCCTCCAACCACGAGATAGTAGTACATATGTCCAGCATGATACCCGTCGGGGTCAATAGTATCTCCTTCCACGATGATCTCCTGGTTCCACATGTGTTGGGCCTCAAACTTGAATGGGATGACATCTCATTTAAATATTGCTTTATACTAAATCATGTTAGAAACCCGAGGTATGACTTGTTTCCTCCCAGCTTGCCTCATTACCCTTATAGGAGCGTAAGGGTATATGCCTCGTAGCCCGATCATTGCTAAGTGAGTTGTTCTTTTGGATGTGATTATGAACTCACTACTAAGAAACCATTCAAACATCCAATGCACTTATTCATCTATCAGATTGCTAAAGAAACGCACCCATCTTACAGCATTTCCAAGCTTTGCAAATGTGTCGAAAATAAAGGTCATCTTCTTTGGATGATGACAGGCTATGTAGTCATTCAGTGGCCTTCACAGAATCTTCAACGATACTCACCCATCTGAAAGTGTTCCAGCAGCCAAACTTGTAGCAAGAGACTACAACCCTCCAAATGTCCAAACACATGCTTGCACTGATCCAGAGCACGGTACATCTCAGCTAAGATCATCAGGATGATAGTGTACTTTTTCCCCTCGATACCCTCCATTAATGTCCTAGTCACCATGGCTAAGAGAGTATGAATTCTTCCCCCTTGCACCGTAAAGATCAACAAACCCAAGAAACAGGCTATGAAATCATAAACTCGGCGGTGCACCCATCCTAAAGAAGTAATGGCTAGCTCCTCATGATAAAGGCGATATGAATTTCTATGCCCATAATGCTCATAGAGAAATTCAAAGGTGATGTATAATTTCTTCAGACAGACCAAATCATCATTCCTCTTAAAACCCAACATTTTCAGAAAACCGTGTGGAGTGCGATTCTCTAGCACCAATAGTCCTTGACTATCCCATGGTAACTTGGCGAAATCCCTATTTCTTCCAGGAGAAGAGTCATTTTTACATTGCCAAATTGGAAAACAGCTCTCTTCCCATTCCAGAACATGGTAGCTGCCTCGATCAGTTCTATATTTGGTTAAATGTTTAGCAAAGATGGCAGGTTACCCAATACCCTTCTCAAATGATTTCTGTCAAAGGGCGCAAGGTCATTCCACCAGTCAGTTAGTAGAGGCGGATATTCTGGACCATAGCGAACCTGGGGGTTCATGCTTCATTTTCTGCAAACAAATAAAAGTTAGCCCTCTCCCCTTCTAGATTTGACTATTTATGCAATAATGATCAGCATGTTTGACACGTTTTCTCAAGTAATGCACATAATATGATCGTGTCCTTTAAGATTATGGAAATCCCATTGGACTTTGGACAAGGTTCATCTAAACGGGTTGTTACGTCAATGATGTCTCAATCCGTACTAGGTTTAGCATAATGCATGTACATTTCAGATCGGAGTATAGTTACCTGAGAGGGAAAGGCACGGGACCATCGACTGCACCCTTGATCGACTAGTCTATTGCATATAAGCCTTCCCGGTTTAAAAGGGTTTTCTAGGGAAGCGCGGACACTCATCAAGCACTACTATGTTGATAATAAGCACAAGTGGAGTATGATGTGGAGCATGCTTTATGCAAAAATAGTACCACGTTGCAAAATATTTACATGATGAAAGACAAAAGCGAGAAGTCAGTAACTCATGAAAACATGCGAGATCATAATTAATTAAAGAAAATAGGGAGATAGGAAGGAAAAGACATGATATAGTAGTCTTAAACAAGAAGAGGGAAACAGAGAGGGGATGAGCATGTCATAGCAAAAAAGAAAAAAGTGTATAAGGGAAGGGATGTCATCAAATAATCCACATAAGTCAACTTCATCATGGTAAAAACCTATGTCGAAAATCCCCAGCAGAGACGCCATGCTATCGCGCCTCGTTTTCCCGCAAAAGCGGGTTTTGACATGTGACAACTCTTTAAATGAGTATTAAAAGAGAAGAGTCGCCACCAAATGATTTTTAAGGTGCGTTAGGGCACCTATTTGCAAATAAATATGTTTTTACTAATCCGGGTTACCAAAGACAGGTGAGGGCTCAAATTACCTCGAAGAGTAGGTGTTAGGCACTCTTCGAGGTCCACAACTGTGGGTCCCAGTTGAAGTTATGCCATGTGGATTATTGGATTATAATTAATCTAAGTGATCATATAAGTGAAGGAAGACATGTAATTTAATGGTTCTTTGTAAACGAAATCGAGCGACAATTAAACTATATATACAAGTCTTTTGGAGGTTACAAGGTACAACTTAACTATTTGTATTTTATGACTAAATGTGAACAGCAAACATATAAAAAGAAGGGGGTCCTAAGTTTTTTTAGCCTAAAGGATCACCCCGTGCAACATAAATAATACTTCACAACTCCCTTTAGGTAGGGGTTTCTCCTATTATTCAGCAGGCGCAGACTATCATCTCCTGCTATCCGATTACTATGTTAAAGTTATTTATTTAAGGGTGCTCTAATTCCTACGCGTGCACTACCCTTCCCATGCCTATAGTCTAGGAGGCGTTGGACCTACTATTGGGTGGTTCTAGGCTCTACTTAGGATGCTCAAAAATGATAAAACTAGCGCACATTCAAAACATATAGGACTTCACATGAATGCAATTAAAGGCTCAAGTTAACCCCCACACATAAATAGAGAATGCATGCGGTAGATTAGGCAATAGCCAATTTCAGAGTTGAGAAGCATTATAGTTGTTAAGTCCTATAGGCGTGATTTCTAGGTAATTTTGATTTCTAGTATTGTACAGGCACTACTATAGCTTTAAACTAATGAATTTGCATATTATAGGTATTGCGAACCATATAGGCATGATCTCTAAATGATTCATGCAACGATATAATGAAACAGTTCGAGAATTCATAATTGCTAGTGTTGATTTTATAGACAGGCTTTCTAGGCGAGGGAGAGTATCCTATAGGCAGGATTTCTAACAATTGACATTCGAACATGCCTTTATAATACTTTACCCTATGCATGTCATCTAAGTAGGGCAATATAATGAAAGTAACAGAAGCAGCTGATTAATCAGTTAATAGCCATGGTATCTAGATGAGTCACGTGATTGAAAAAAGTGTACATACTTTACCAGTCATTGCATTGAATTCCTATTGGCATGATATCAAAGCGCTACTAGTCTAATTTCAGACCTTATAATCATACTTACTAATGTTTGCAAGTTAAGGAATTATATTAACCTTAATTTAAGCTTTTAAGGTGAATAGGCAATCAACATGTTAGGCAGATAATTCCCAAAGATTGGACATGGCAAGCAAATAAACAATTACAGCCCTATAGACATGCTTTCTACCCATTCATGCGAAGATAGAGTATCATAGGCCCCCAACTTTCACTAATCCCCAACTGTTGCTTATTACAAGTTATGATAGAACCAAAATGAAATAATACATACTTGACTATGATAAAATACATATTGAAACAATTATTAGCCAACTAAAGTAATTACAGACCCATTACAAAAGTAACCCAGGGGTGTACCTTAGTCCTTCTCCAAACAAACAACAAGCCCAAATCGTAAGCTCACAAGACAACTAGAGTGCACCTAAATCCAGTTCCTAGGTCCAATAACATACATGGCCCAATCCCAGGCCCAATGAATAACTTACTCACCCAAATTGGATGCCAAATTAAACAAGTGATGAAATACTCATTGAACAGTTTAAAAACATAGTTTCTAAAGCTGTAGCCATCAATAGCTCTAGCCAAGACACATAAAAAAGGATCATGCTAAATTGAAAGGCACACAAGACACATGTGAAGCAAGTTCATGCTATATTTTCAAGAAAAAAATAGGTTCACAGTAACAGGATTAAGTACTGTAAGATAGCAAACCATTCCAAGTAGAATTTCAAAGCGAAGCATTATACATATCATCCTAAAAGAGACTTTAGATACAAAAGTCCTAATTATGAAAGTCTAGTAGAATCACAGTCAAAGAGGATAGCAGTTTTCTCATGAAAATCTCTAACACAGGAACCTAATAAGATCATAAACAGTATAACAAGCAGCATGAGCATAAAGCACCTAACATGCTGGGTATTAGTCATAACACAGAGATTCAGAACCCAAAAGAGCTCATGGTAGGAAAATGTATCAACTTAAGGTTACTAGGACATGTAGACTCCAGGTACTATGCCAGTTGACCATGCATAACAGAAGAAGCCACATATATTGATATTTAACTAGAAGTATTAGGCAACATTAAGGAATATAAGGTTTGAAAAAGTTGGGGAGCACACATTGAAGTTTAAGAGTAGCAGGAAAACTTATCATGTTTGTTTATAGGTTCAAGCAATATTGGCACTTAAAAATCACATGATTCATGAATTAACCATAAGGTTCACATGGATAACTCAGCAGGAGGTAATAAATTCTAGGCATAGGCTAATTTAAAGAATCTGAAGCAAGTAAAGAGATGATCCCATGACAATAACAGGTATAAGAACTCATGCATACACAAACATTTTAGGCTAAGGAGACCCAAGGGAGTCAAAAATCGAGGGCATACATCAAACATAGATATAAGAAGGTTCTATGGCTGGAAAAACATAGAGCTACAAGACAACCTTAAAAACCAAAATAGTAGAGATGACATAATATCATATTGATTCACTGAAGCTCAAGTGGCATAGATACACAAGGCATGAGCACAAGAAAAGAAATTAAATTTTGAGAGTCATAGATGCTTACCAGTAGAAACTAATGAACAAGTAAAGGGGAAGATCAAATTTGAGCAATACTTCGAAGAACAATAGCAAATAGATGGCAATAAGACCCCAATCCCGGTTCGTCAGAGTTCACAATGACTTATGAGGAGTCCCGAGCAGTGCTCACACTGGGAGGTTGATGATGCAAATTCTGGTAGCCTTGGCTTTCAGCCGGCCAAGAAGAATAGATTCATAATAATATCGGGTGTGTGAGAGTAAGAGAGAGTCGTTCTTCCTCGAGGGAATATGGGAAAGGGGTTTATATAGTGTTGATAACTAGCAGACAAAAATGGAAAGAAGACCAATCATATAGAATAAGGAAAGAAAGCAAAACAGATTACAAATCATATTAGGGTAACGAGTAAGGCAAACCCTAATCAGGCAGGAATTGATGGAGATATGCCCTAATCGGAGAGATACTCCGTATCCCTTAATGCATCTAGCCGGAGTCTTGTAGAATCTTCAAGATCAAGTCCATTTGGACTCGATTCTTATGAAATACACTTTTCATAGACGGAACGGTACCCATTATTACCATATTGGAGTGGTAAGTACTCAAAAAATGCAAGGTAATCTTGACTTATGGGGAATTGCAAAGGAAAGGGCGAGAAAGTTACGGCCGCTAGGGTTTAGTTTGGGAGGCGAAGTGGAGTATTTGAGGGTGGATGTGAGATGAGAATGAGCTAGGGTTTTGGGCTGGTGGGATATAAGGAGAAAGGGGAGAAATGTTGTTTGCCGTTGATCATTTTTGATCAACGACTGATATATAAACAGGTTGGGTCGAGTGTAGCGGATCTTGGACTGGGGCAGACCTGTTGGGTCGTTTGATTTGGGCTGCTGAAGGATTAAATGGAGATGGGCCAACTGTTTTGGGCCTTAATTTGGTCCGAATTAGCCCTATGTTGGGGTATAAATTAAATATATGAAATTTGTTAAAACTAATTTATAAAAATTATTTAATAAATAATAAAAATATTACTTGTGCAGTAATATTATCGAAAATAATAGCTTAACTTTATAAAAATATAAAAATAGCTTTGTTTTAGCATAAATAATGTAAAAAATATAATTATGCATAAAATATAGGCTATTATTGCAAAAATTATGTAAATAACTCAAAAATACAAATATAATTATATGAAATGAAGAACAATGTTATAAGACATACATGTGGGTGTAAATAACAAGTTTGGATGATTAAGTCATCGCATAATAATTTTAAAGGATAATTAGTAAATATTCGAACAATTTAAATGCAAGAAAATCAATTTTAAAGCCTTAAAAAATTATGAAAATTATAGCAAATACTTATATGTCTGTTGTAAATTGGTGATGATGCAAAAAATAATATTTTGAAAGTATATTTGATATTTATAAAAATATGAAGGCAAAATTAGGTTGTGCTGTAATATCCCATCTCAAGCCATATCTTCAGTTTGAAATAGGTAGGGATATTCTGATTTCATCTCCTCTGCGGCCTCCCATGTTATTTCTTCGATGATCTTATTTTTCCATAATACATTCATGGAGGCTACCTTTTTGGTCCTCAACCTGAAGGATCTGTCGATCTAAGATAGCCACTAGAATCTCCTTGTAGGATAGATCCTTTGTAATCTGAACTTCATCTACTGGGAAAACCCGAGAACGGTCTCCAATGTACTTTTGTAGCATGGATAATGGACTGACTCTAACTCTCGAGGTAATTCAAGCTCATAATTTACTCTACCTATCCATCGAATGACACTATAAGGCCCCATATATATCGGACTAAGCTTGCCCTTCTTACCGGATCTCATGACACCTTTCATAGGCGGCATATTTAGGAATACCCAGTCGTCTATGACTTTTCATGCGTTCGTACTTTAGGAAATATTATTCTACGACCTTGGCCATCCTATACTTTTTATTCTGATGCTCTTAGAACTAAATACAATCTTCACCTTGGCTCCCATAGTTCTTGCTTTACTTTTCTTAAGCTTAGTTATCATCTTAGTATATGTAACATTACTATTTAACCCTTATGTCGCACCTTTATAGAGATATACATATATTTTTGCTCCTCTTGATGAGTGAGTTATTTATGATAGGTTTCACTTCTCAACCTCGTATTCTAGTCTCCTGACTTATCCCAATCTCGTAAAAATTTATATTTGACTTGTCATCTTAGCTCACTCGCATTATTTATGATTCAAAATTGTGGTACTTCTATAAAAGCTAGCACATTTCTATTTTTAGCATAACTTGTCCTAACTGACACTTTTGAACTGAGCAGTCGTTCTAGAGAGTCGTTCATCCATGTTATACTTTATAGTCCGCGTTCACATTTGAAGTACCTACCACATGATGTGGCTCATCTCAGATCATGTCTTCTTATTTCTCCAATATTCTAGATAACGACGTTGATGTCGTCTGTGTTCTTTACTGAAATGGTAAAAATGATGCTCCCTCACCCTGGTAATGTCTCGGAGTCCTGTAACAGTGGGGCACATATTTAGCATGTCATTCCACACCATTAATATGGCCGCTGTAATATCACTCTAGTACTTCTGCTAGTAAGATTGATTTTGCAATGTTCTGAGTCACGATTTCCATCATCATTTGGGTCTAATAATCGGACTCCTGATTTACTTAGCTTATGTAACTCTCGAGCTTCCTCTTCTCTCTCAACCTTTAAGTAGGCTTATGCTGTCTTCCAATTTGCGGCTCAGGGTATTAGTTATTACATTAACCTTTCGTGGACATTATGAAACATCCATGTTATAATCTTCGAACAATTCAATCCCTTGTCTATGATATGGACTCACTTCTTTCTTTTAACGATATAAGAAAGTCTCCTATAGCTGTAAGAATGTCAACATTTATGCTTCATAGATAATACTCTGAAATCGTAAGCACCTTCACAATGTAACTAACTCTAGGTCATAGATCAAATAATTCCTCTTGTGCCTTCTCAATTGTCTTTAAGCGTAAGCAATTACTTTTCCTGGTCATTTCTCCACTTGTTGCATAAATACTTGGCTTATCTTAGTGCTCATGTATATTAGAATTTTGTGCAACTCGTATGATCTCGAATTTACTTTTTACTTTTCCTTCCCGTTCATTTGTCATGATAGGTACCACTTTCTTTTGGAGTGCATACAATGTTCTAATAGGACTCTTGGTACAAGATCATTTCATCTATAATATCGATTTCAGGCTGCTATGCTTGGGTCAAAGATTTTTTCCTTATTTCCTCAGCTAGTCTTTCATTGTAGTACTTAGGGAAGACCCTCTGACTCTAGTAAAACTACGAGCTTATTACATCATATACCCAACGGAAATTTCAATGTTCTTACTCGCTTATAATTATCCTTAGTCACTTACCTCCGTGTCGTTGTGCTCGTAGGGTTATTTCTAAACTCAAATGTTGATTGTCTCTTAGTGGCACTCTCTTTTATTTCTATAAAACTTCTACGATTTCTTTAAATACCCCAACTCCTATCTGAATATTTCCCAAGGATTACGATCTCGTATCGGCAAGACTGAATTCCCTATGCTGGGGTTCATTATGTTTATCTTGCATGATCTGTTGATTTATCTGTGACCTCTGTTACTGTTAGAAGTAACTCAGAATGTTTATATTTCTTTGCCTAAATTGTAAATACTGATAATCTTCACCAACTAGGTACAACATACCCTTCTTCACCTTTCTTCTTTTACTTGTTGAAACTTATACTTTTACCTTCTGATACTCCCATGGCCTGCTATTTGTGGGTTTTGTTAGATATTCCCATCTTAGGGTCTTAAGCAGGATATTGCACATCTCGTATGCACGATCTGATATGGCCTCAAACTAGTCCACGTTGTCAAGAACTCTCTCTCTACTAGTTCCCTTACTTGCTGTTGTATTAGCCTTCTAGCTAGCTTTAATGTTTCTAATTTCAAGCATCTCTATATCATTAGAAAACATATGTCTTGACTCAAACTCTTATGACTCGGCTCGATAGCATGATTGGGATTTGAAAGAAGGGTAACAGACTCCTAAAATCCTTGTAGCTTCAAGTTTATATAATTTGGTGCACAACACATCTATAAACAAGACTCTACTAGACATGGCTTGTAGACTCCCTAACAAGCCTTCTCTAATACCAAGTTTGTCACGCGCACAACCTGGGAAGGCATTGCTGACACCTAAAGCCATACTCGACCCTAACGTACCACTTTGTAACTGTGAACTCTGGAGGGGTAACCCTCAACTTAGGTCGATGATGCCTACTTACAAGCTGACAATTCCAATCAAGGCCGACGAGGCCATATACTGAATCATCTAAAATAACACCTATCTCATCTAAAGGGTAAACATATCCAATAACTCATATACTTAACTGTGCAGGCGGACGAGGCCGCCATGAACGTCTTTAACCAGCAATATGTACACAGGGCTGGCAAGGAAACAATACAGACATATACAGGACTCATCTACAAGCCTCTAGAGCTAACAGAACTGTATCATGGTCAGAACAGGTCCCCACCTACCCATCAAGTCTGTATGTACAAATTGGACTCCATAGTCTAGACCTGGTAACTCCGAGGGATGGAGCTTACAAATTGAGCTGATGTATGAATCTGTCTACTAGAACGTCTATCCGGCAGTCTATCAGAACTTGAAGGCAAGAAGTGCAGTGTCCCAGCCAAAAGGGACGTCAGTACAAAATAATGTACCGACCATGTAAGACACTAGAACAACCGAAAGCTGAAACTAAACTGATAAAATAATAATTGAAATTGATTGTGAGTCAAAGATGATCAGAAGATATGCTTACCCGCTGATACTGACTCAACTCTCTCAATACAGTAAGAAAATAGCTATCCGGCCCAATAAGGTTCGGTACATATAACTGCTTGGCTGTAGTAGGCTCGCTTATAGACGCTTGGCCATACTAGGCTCAGTATCTAAATGACTACCTGGACATTTTAGGCTCGCTTATATGCACTCGGCAACAATAAGATCAGTATATAACTTACCATCTGATCAGAGGTTGCCCTATAGGGACCTGCGGCACATATTATAGCTCGGTGGTGGTGAAAATACTGTAATACTGTATATATATAGACCCTCTACTCTCTTGACTGAAGGAGGACGCTACTTAACAGAATATAAAGTCCTGATAAGGTAGAATACTATAACTTATAAGACTAGGATAATGTACGTAAATTCAAGAATACGAACTTCTCTTTATGTCTCGCTATTGAATGCGTTCACTTGTGGGATCATTCCAAAATAAAGGAATGGTTTGTCCTTAACATACCTTATCACAATCATTCCAATAACCACGTTGAACTCATTTTGTCACACCTTCATCTACAACAATGATGAGAATTCTATCGTTAAGATACGAAAGGTACAACTATCACACAACGAACGACAAACTTATTTTATATTAAAACGGGTAGCTCCTCTATAACCTTTACTTCCTCCTAATTCGAGATAACATTAACAACAAAAAGAACAAAAAAGTAACAACGTATATACACAAAACAGTCCAAAATAGTCCACTACAAGTTGGACAATTCGAACTCACGGCTTCCGATCACCACCCCTTGAGTTATTACTATTATGGAATACATTTCTCTACCTTTCCAGCAAAAAAAAGGGATGAAAGATATCAGTATACTTACCTTATTTGGTGAATATGTCGGCTCATAACTTTGTCCTTCAACTCTTAGGTTTTCCTCCAACTACAACTTGAAAAGAAAAGAAAATCACTTAAGTATATTAAATCACCTCCTTAGCATATTAAATGCTCCTAGTTTTACCCCGAAAGTATAGTTATAACATCTTTGATTTTTTTAGCCTCCAAAACTCACGATACTTCTGTAACACTTGTGTTAACTCATCATTATCTTTATACTTAAAATCTCTGGCTTATATTGGTTTACGTAAGATGCATTTCAATATGAATATACGGGGTGAATCAATGGCCTTTCTTCCCCTGACGATCAGAGGTTAAGCACCAATTTGGATGAAGAGGGCCTCAATGATAAAGACGAGGAGGAGGAAGAGGTTGACCATGATTCTTCAATCCCTCCAACAGCCAATGATGACCTGAATACCTCCTCTACATCCGCTTATCAAGCCCCCCGTTGCAGCCCGAGCCCATAGCTTTTTTTTGTATTTACCTATTCTGGGCCCTTTTTGTGAATTAACAAAGTATGTTTATATGCACATGTATGTTCTTGTAGATTTGACTATAGCTATTTACTTTCCGTTGAACTCTTAGATTATGTTTGGTTTCATAGACCTCTTGGAGCCGCTGCTCTAGGATCGTTCATTGTTAATCGTAATTTTGCAATGAAAATAATTTTTACAGAGATGGCCGCTATATTATTTTAGAGAGCTTCTCGGAAACATAAGTAGAAGAGCTAAATAAAATTTCATTTATTCGAACGAAACATATATGGGTCATATGAGTTCCTTGTAATGCCATTTGGGCTGACTAATGCCCCGGCAACCTTCTGTAATTTAATGAACAATGTCCTTTTTGAGTACCTTGATGATTTCGTAGTTGTGTACTTAGATGATATTGTAATTTACAGTAGGTCATTAGAGGAACATGTAAACCATCTTAGGTTGGTACTGCGCCGGTTAAGGGAGTATCAGCTTTATGTGAAGATGGAAAAATGTGAAGTTGCCCAGCAGGAAATTAAGTTTCTGGGTCACTTGGTCGGACAGAACCAGGTGAAGATGGATCCAGCGAAGGTACAGGCTATTGTTGACTGGCCCGTGCCGCGGAACGTGAAAGACTTGAGGTCTTTTCTTGGCTTGGCAAATTACTACCGCAAATTCATTGCGGGATACTCAAAGAAAGTTGTGGCTTTGACGGACTTATTGAAGAAGGACGTGGGATGGGTTTGGACAGAAAAGTGTGATGAGGCATTTAACTTATTGAAGACTGCCATTGCATCCGAACCCATATTAAAGCTGCCTGATTTCGAGTTGCCTTTTGAGGTACATACTGATGCTTCCGACAAGGCTGTTGGGGGCTTGCTGATCCAAGAAGGCCATCCAATGGCTTTCGAAAGCAGGAAATTGAATGATGCGGAGCAGAGGTATTCCACTCATGAAAAAGAGATGGTCGCTGTGATTCACTGCTTGCTAACTTGGCGGGTGTATTTGCTGGGAACGAAGTTTATTGTGCGGACAGACAACGTCACCAATACTTACTTCAAAACACAACGCAAATTAAGTCCCAAACAGGCTCGTTGGCAAGAATTCTTGGCTGAGTATGATTTCGTGTGGGAACATAAGCCCGGAAAACAGAACCAAGTGGCTGATGCATTGAGTCAGAAGGAGGTATTTGCTGCTGCCTATTCTATTTCCAGACTGGAATCTGATTTTGTTGATAAAATCAGATTGTGTGCTGCCAACGACTCATTATATCAAAAAGTAATGAGTCAAGTTCGTGATGGAACTATCCGGAGGTATTGGATCGAGGACGATCTGCTCTATTTCAAAGGGGGCAGAATTGTGGTTCCTCAAGGTGGCGGATTGCGCAGGGAACTGCTAAAAGAGGCGCATGACACCACATGGGCCGGACATCCGGGTGTTGAACGGATGCTGGCCTTACTGTCCAGAGTGTATTTCTGGGCTAAAATGGAAGATGACATTGAAGCTTATGTGAAAACTTGCCTAGTTTGTCAGCTGGACAATACAGAGCGCAAGAAGGAGGCGGGCTTGCTGCAACCTCTTCCTATTCCGGAAAGGCCATGGATATCAGTTTCTATGGACTTTGTCGGTGGGTTTCCGAAGGTCAATGGAATGGCGTCAATCATGGTCGTGGTTGACAGGTTCTCAAAATATGTTGTTTTTGTTGCGGCCCCAGTCGCTTGTTCGTCCGATGTTGCTGCGAAATTATTTTACAAAAACGTGGTTAAGTTCTTTGGTGTGCCAGCTGATTTTGTCAGTGATCGGGATACGCGGTTTACAGGCCGATTTTGGACAGCGTTATTCAACATGATGGGGACTGATTTGAAGTTCTCAACGGCAAACCATCCTCAAACTGACGGGCAAACTGAAAGAATTAATCACCTATTGGAAGAATATTTGAGGCACTTCGTGACAGCAAGTCAGCGGAATTGGGTGGACTTTTTGGATTCGGCGCAGTTTTGCTACAATCTGCACAAGTCATCTGCAACAGAAATGAGCCCTTTTGAGTTGGTCTTAGGCCGACAGCCTATGACGCCACTTGATGTTGCTAGACAGAAGGCTCAAGGAAAGTGTCCTGCTGCCTACCGTTATGCAAGAGACAAGCAAGAGTTGCTTGCAGAAGCGCAAGACAGTTTGCGCAAAGCACAACGGCGTATGATAAAGTATGCTGACCAGCATCGGAGGAAGCTGGAATTTCAGGTTGGTGACAAGGTGTTGCTGAAACTGACTCCACAAATCTGGAAGCAGATCACAAGGAAGTTTAGACACCGCGGTTTAATCCCCAAATATGATGGGCCATTTGAGGTAGTTCAAAAAGTGGGCGAGGTTGCCTACAGGTTGAAGCTGCCAGAAAGGTTGAAACTGCACCCGACCTTCCATGTGAGTTTTCTGAAGCCGTATTATGCGGATGCTGATGATCCGGACAGGAACCAGTCAAAGAGGGCACCAGCTGTGGCACATACACAGTTTGATGCTGAAATTGAGAAGATACTGGATCACCGGGTACTTGGCGCCAAGAAAAATAGGCGGACAGAATTCCTGATTCAATGGAAGGGAAGGCAGGAGGCAGATGCTACGTGGGAAAAAACCAAGTCACTATGGCATTTCGACAAACAGTTGGAGGACTACCTTAAAACAGCCTCGACGAGGGCGTCGAGTTAAACTGGTGGGGGTGGTTTGTTAGACCCCCAAAGTCGGACATGACGGAAGAGGCAAAGAACCATGGCAAAGGCATGTGCATGGGCCCTTGACATGGGCAAAAACGTGGGCTAAGGCAAGGCTGAGTCAGATGGGTGAGCTGGCAAGATGACTTGACAATTGTCAATGCATGGCTGACAAGGCATGCTGGGCAAAGTTACTGGCAGAAGCAATGGCATGAACCTGGCTGACAGGAACTCATGATGGCAGGCTGACAGCAACAGAAAGCATGCTCTGACGGAAATGATTACTGACACAAGCTGCTGCAACAGGCATGGCATTGGGGCAGTGTGCGTGGCACACCTGGCAGCTGGGCTGGCTGCATGTGGGACAGCTGGCACATGCAGAAAGGCTTTTCTTTGTAAATGTATTATACCTGCTGAGGCAGAACTTGTATAAATATAGGAGTTGAATAAGGCTTTAGGCAGCATGTTGTAAAGAGCTTTCCTAACTCGTGATTCTTTGTATTTATCTGAGAGATAAATAAAAGTTGGGTGTTTTTGCCTGTAAACATTGTGTGCCTGTTTTCCCTTGTTTTCTGATTTAGCACCTAAGCATCAAAACAGGTGTTCTTGTGGGCTGAAGTTGGCTGCGAGCCGACTGCCATACAGTGGTGCCGACGAAAAAAATCACCCCTGTGTCAGGGTGTAACCCTTTGCGTCGAAAAATATTTATACGTTATGGTCAAACACATTGGTTACTGGTAATTCGCACCAAATGTTTATATCCCGTAAAATCCACGTATCTTTTATCTAAAAATTATTATTTTACTATGTTTAGGTGATATGTATTCTTACTTTAATTTTTAGTTAACTAAGATTAAAATGATTGATTGCACATAAACAACTGGTGCGAGTAAGCATTTATCTTAGTTACTTCAGTTTGAAAATACACAATAGTGCTTTTTTTTCCATTCTTGTTTGCAAGAAAAAAAAAAAAGTAACAGAACTAGACAATAAACATGATGCATAGTAGCAGAAATAATATTTTGGGTTGCAGTGAGTATCTCTCTCTCTTCTCTATGCTAAAAAATGGTTTCCTTTTTCTAACACCCATTACCACTAGTACCTAAAAGAAATAAGTTAAAGAAACTCTTGTTATCTTATTTTCCCTCTTTCACTGAAAAGTTTTCACTTCCTTTGGTTGGCTAATAGGTTGAAAAAGCACGTGATTTTATTGTAAACTTAAAAACTTTACTGCATAAAATATAAATTCAGGATCTCGAACATATCTCTCCTAGTCCTAGCTTTCGTTACCGTCAAATTTAGTGATGGAAAAGAGAGAATAAAATATGGTAACCTTGGTGTGATGAGGAGAAACCAATTTATATAGATTCTCACTTACGTTCATCAAGTGACCGATCGGACAGACGATTTTATCTTTAATTAAATATTGATTAAGGACCTTAAGCCTATTGGGCCACAAAAAATCTAACATTTACCACTTCTGGGTAAGATACAATGAAATATACTTGTAGGTGTGTATTTATATATCCTACATGTTAAATTATTTAAGCATTACCAACTTTATTTGAAGATTTTTTGGGAGAAAATTCTAGAAGTCTTCTAGATAATGTAAAGATAAAAAAAAATCTAGGAGAAAAATCTAGAGAACATTTATCTAGATAAATTCTAGAACTAGGTAGTTGGAAAAAAATTCTAGGTTAGGGACTAATTTATCAATATAGAGGAACTTGTATAATAAATTTTATTTGCTAGTTAGTCCCTAGGAAACTAGTATAAATAGGAGGCAATTCATTTGCCAAACCGTCCAAGCAAAAACAAAGAAAACAAAGTGAGAAAAATAGGAGAGTGAGAGCAAAAATAAGAGTGTAGCAACAAATAAGTTGCTAAGTGTGAGTAAGGAAAAAATTGTGAGAAAAATATTTGTAAGATCAAAATTGTTCTTGAGTTTTCAATAATAAAACTCTCAAGGCTAGAAAGGCTATGTATGCTCTCACGGTCTCGGTGGATGATGAGTTCTTGCAGCGAATCAAGAACGCCAAAACTCCCAAAGAAGCTTGGGACATGTTGGCAACAATATTTACAAAGAAAAATGATGCGAGATTACAAAGGCTTGAAAATGAGAGCTTTTGTCGATTTCGCAATGGTATATGTCCATCAACCAATATTTCACAAAGGTTAAATTTTTGTGTGATGAGATATCGAAGTTGGATCCTGAAAATGCTATCAAGGAAGCAAGAATGAAGAGAATTATCATTCATGGCCTAAAGCCGGAATATAAAGGGATCATCACAGCCACACGTGGATGGGCTACCGAACCAACTTTATCAGAGTTGGAAAATTTATTGGCCAACGAAGAAGACTTGGAGAAGCCATTTCCAAGTCTTAATATAAAGGGTGAAGAAAGTGCGCTCTTTAATAAAGGGCAAAAATATAACGCTCGAGCTAGAAGAGGCAGTAAATCATTCAACAGGCAAGGTTACCAAAGACATGGTGAAGAGAGAAGCTCTCAACTAGGGGGAGAACGAAGCCGACGACCCGACAAGCGTGCAAACCAAGGCGCTAACAATCGACAAGATGGAAAGTGCTACACCTGTGGAAAGAAGGGACACTACGCTTGAGATTGCTAGTACAAGAAAGCTGAAGGTAATGTAGCCACCCATATCCAAAATAAAGAATATGAGGAAGAAGTTTTGGATTTGGAGACCTCTTACGCGGTTGATGAAAGCATGATACAAGAAGACTCATACGCCAAGCACTCTGTCGAGACAACAACAGAATTAGCATTTGCAACTGTAAGTGAAAAGTTAGTCGATTATGAACATGATTGGATTGTTGATTCTGGGTGCTCCAATCATATGACGGGTGACGAGAAGAAGTTGTTGGGCATAAGCGAATATAAAGGCGGACGAGTAGTGGTGACCGCAAATAATTCAAGAATGCATATAACTCACATTGGCAAGACATTGTTCGTGCCTCGTTCTAGCTCAAGACAAATACAACTTCAGAATGTCTACCACGTTCCAGGTATGAAGAAGAATC